>JAABNY020000048.1:7290100-7307804 GCA_015164015.2 Brevimyrus niger
TGCGAGTGGGGGGATGGGGGGGCGGAGTGCGGTTAGGGGGGGGGGGCCATCACACCAGCTGATCAATTGCCAAAATTTAAGGTAATGCTGTATTATTATAGATTATAATATCTTAACCCAAATATGGACAAACTAAAAAAAAATAGAAATGTATTGAAAGTTAAGATCAGCAGGGAGCCGCCTAGAATGCTGGCCCAGGGATTTTCTGCCCCCCCCCCCCTCTCAAGTTCTGGACATAAGCATAGAACTGATAACAATAGAACACAAGGATCTGCACAGGCACTATGTGTGAGAGCCGATGTTTATGTTTAGAGCTTATGTTTGATGTTAAGTCCTCTGAAGTCATTTTCAAGTGGCATGAAGCAGAGTCACCATTTCCCTCTGCAAGGTCACCACTCCCATCTCTGGCCATGTAATCCATTATGCTGCCAGCATGCAGAGTTTCACTTCATAGTTTCCACCAGACTGAGTACACTGTCCTTAATTAAATCATCAGTAATCCCACACCTCATCTTTTCACACTGAAGGTAATTAATGTTTTTGGCTGTGACGGCTGGCTCTTAATTAAATTATGCTTTTTTTTAATAAGACCTTTACTGACATCAGATTTTTGGCAAGTATCTTCATTATCAGGTACTCGTTAAGTGATACTAATTTGTCATTTTAACTTGAGTCTCACAGAGATCAGTCATAATAGATCTCATAATTAATCTATTAATCCATGTTTGTTTCCTTATAAAAGGTTTAATAAGCTTCCTCTTGTAATTAGGAGCGCATGCAGTTCATGGGAAATCCTCCTTTTCTGCCGTAATCGCACACATGACGTTTCACTGACGTTCATCTTAGCGCCAAAGGCATATAACAACTTTTTAATCATATCACAAAATTAGCTGCGCCTCATTTAATAAAGATTTCCATTTTGGATTAATTATTTATTTGGATTATATTATCTAATGAAGTAATGAAGACATGACAAAGAAACAGGAAGTTTGTCCAAAGATAAAAGCCAGAGTATTTTTTCCCAGCAAACACAATAGTAAAGGATTGAACATTTTCCATTGTTGCGCGTATATGAGCAATAATGAAAAATACAATTGATGCAACAGACAACCGAGTGTAGCAAATTTCTCCTGGAAAATGTATTAGACCTATAGCTGCAAATGCTGCTGTTTAAATAACTGACATAATATACGAGACGGATTGAAGGCGATATTGAATCACTTTCAGATTTACAAACAGATCATTTTGTACGACTCATACAATATATTATCACAAAACATTCAGTGATATTCGGAAATATAAATAAAAACAATTAAATTATTAAATTGACATTTAAATATGAGTCAGAATGACTATGACCATGCACTTGATTTCCCCTGATCTGAAGTAATTCATATTAATATACTGAATAAATATTCTGTTATTGGTCTTTTATTAAGATTCCAGAACCAGAAATCTATTGTCTTAATTTTTAAATCATTAAGTTTTAAGATGTCAGTGGCTTAGAGTTTTATTTATATTAATTTTATGCTTAATTAAAAATGTAATCTAGTAGAAATTGGTTTGGACGAAATATTATTAACCATGTGATTTTTCTCTTCATTTAACGCATCATATAGTCAATGCTTTTGTGTTATAGATTTTACCTTGAAATGATACTGCCAAATTAAATTAAGAAAAGCACCCGGAGAAGAGTGTTTTTTACAGTGTCCCTTCATTTTAGCAGGTTACTTTTTAACTTACTTTGCTTTTTAACTATTTCTAAAATAACTTTGGGTAGAATAAGAAACGAACATAAAATAAGTCATACAAACGATTCAATGGTATGAACCAGGCCCGTAGCCGGAATTGAGTTTCGAGGAGGATCCAACAATTTTCGACCGGGGTTCAAACTCTTCTTTTTGCTACCAGGGGACGTCACTCTGCGGGAACAAATGCAATATCGCGTGGGGGTTCCAACCCGTCATATACGTGGCAATGTGCCTGCTATGGTCCATCGATCTATCCAACGATTCCAGTTTACTCGCTGTGGTGGGTGAAGCAGTATGAGGAACAACGCACAGGATGCCAGTCCATCGAATGGCACAGACACACCTCAAGGCATTTTAGGTACAAAAAATAATGTAAGTGTATATGGCTTTACATCGTGGGAGGAATCCCGCGCAAGATGAAACGCTTCAGTGTACATGTAAAGTAAATAAACGAGATTTTTTATAACCGTTTACATTATTGTATAAAGCCTATGAGTTCAGTAGATACGCATATGATAGATAGTAAGAATGTAATGCCTATTGCGGTCACGTATTGTCTGAGAAGGACATGATTTAGGCCTACTTAGATTATGAAAGGATGTCAGCATTCTCGTCATGGCCCCCATGTCTCTCTGTAATATAACTAAGAACAAGAAAAAGTGATATTTAACGACCCTTCGCCAGTTGATGCTTACTGGAAACAAAGTTTAAGTATAGCGGTTGACCGTATTAAAGACTAACTATACGGAGACCGCAGCTCATGGCGACAGAACATGAGAATCGTCTAATTTATGTAATTGAGCCAATAAAAATATACTATCTGTCAGTCGTTCAAAAACAGTGATTTTTTCTTACGCTGTATTTTCCCTATATTGTTCTCATACATAGAATCGAATTACAAAACTGGTAGGAGAAATATGTATTGAGTGTTCGACAGGTTTGTAAGTGGATGTCGTGTTCTGCCTTTGAAACAAGTTAGGTACTTTAATTTACACATCCGTTTCTCGGCCAATGTGAACCCGTATATTCATTGTGAATTTTCTTCAGTACATTTTAACCTGCAATTAGAAGTATTGCCCACAAAAGATGGGCTCAGTTTCTCGCCTTGAAAAAGCTCCGAATTTACATTTACAAAAAAAATGGTTTGTTATACAGTATGATTTCTCCAAAAGCTATGTATATAACACACCAATGACTAAAGAATTTGAAAAGCTATACGTTTTTAATTTTTGAAAATATAATCTTTAAAATCACGATGCCTCATCATTGTCGCAAACATTAAAGTAGCCTGTCTGCAAACCAGAACGGGCAACAAGATGTGATTTCCTTTCCCTGTGCAACGTGCAGCCGTGTAGATAAACTTACTGAACACACTCATCACTTCCAGTGTCCTGCGGAGATTAAAAAAGGCATCACAGCAAACATAATGTTTCAGTCAGCAAATGTATTATGTAACCAGTAACATTTTCAATTATTACATTTAGAGCATGAGAATTTGATTTAATAAATATTTCATTAATTACGAGAAGTATTAATTAGTCTATTAAAATTGTAAGAAATGTTTAATACTAATTGCTATACTGTAAAATGACAAATTATTTAGAAGTGCGTTTTAAACATTCGAATTCAATTCTAACTGCAGTTTTTTTTTTACAGTGGGCTAGGTGTAGAGTATTCAGTAATTTGTTTTTATTTAGATCGAAAGGTTGAATTTTATTAAAAATCTTAGTCTGTGACAGTGACGGTTTTCATTGTCTTTGTTGTCGTGTAAAAACTATTCTTATGAAATTTATAATTACGCTGTTTACGAGATAAATAAAGGTGTTTCTCCACAAACCAGTTTCCTGTTTATAGACTGAGCTAAATTTTATTACGTAAGATCGTGTTCAATATAGAAGATGTATGATTACTTATTAAAGTATTTTGTATTTTGTCTCAGTACAACTTACACATTTCATTCTAGTTGTTTGTACAACAACTATCATTCAAGTAGAAGAACTGACAAAAGACGAATTAATTTAGCTACCCAATCATGTGACTTATTCTAGCGTCACGGAATGAGTTTTGCTGTTGTTAATGCTGTCGTACCATAGAGGGTCGTCAGAAACTGATCCGCTCGTTTTCATCTATTCTTGCCGATATATTAGGGCTACATTATATTTTAGTTCAATGGGAGTTTCTCATCAAGAAAAGATAATGAGAATTATGGGAACTTTTTATTTTTAACTAAAATGGTATAAAATTAAAACGAGAGGAGACGGAATAAATAATCGGACTAGACAAGTGTTTTTTAAGCTGCAACTAGCAAAGCGAGTTAGAGACGTCTAGTTAGTTTTCATAACGACACCTTAATTTTAAAGCTTGACAAAATGTCTTGCTTTATAATAATACAGTCGTATGTGGCTTGGTTGTCTTTCTTTTTAATGGCCCGTGAATATTCCTTTACCTGCGATAGAACGGGAACGACACCATTCAAGGCGAGACAATGGGAAAAGCAGACCGTATTCAAATCGCATGGTCATTTGCATTACGAATCCAAAAATCATGCAAATTTTAATGAGACTGTCTCCTTTGTCGTTGTAATTGAAAAACCATTCTGTGTTAATTACTTCTACCGCATGGCCTCGCCTTGGTCATTAGGTTGGAATAAAAATAAGTCATTCCAAAGGTTTAACTCAAGTTTAAATTGCGTTATGTTGCTTTATGATATTATTTGCCTCTGGTACTATAGAGACACGTGTTTAATGCATCGAAATATAAAACTGTCAAATGTAAATGTCAAACATCTATTGTATATCTAAATTTAAGAACTGACCCTCTGATTCATTCTTGCCATTTAAAAGTCGCAACAGGAATAAGGAACAGAAACGATGACCCACTTTATTGTCGTAAAAAAAATCTGACATTGAAAACTTCATCAAAAGCGGCATTTCGCTTAAGCATCACATAATAGTAATACGTTTTTGGTCGGCTAATTTTTCCTCAACTATCTTATTTTATATGACCATGTTTAATTTGAATTACTAAAAACAGAATATAGTAGTTTAAAATTGTTTTCTCACATGCTTGTCTATGTATATGCATCCATTCTAATACGCATCCCTTTCAGGTAATGTAAAATAGCTAATTCTTTAAAGGAAATCTTTTTAAACCCAGTTTAAATAACAAGATTAAATAAATGCAGTTAAAATAAAGCAGGCCTTATATGTGTCTTGCAATGCATGAATAGTTTTGTCAGTTGTTTGTCGTCTAACAGCACCACTAATTAACTCATCTGCGAGAAGAAGTATGTCTTATCCAGAAGCAAGTAGGCAGGTCTTTTTTCTTCTGTTGCCGAGTCTGATTTCGATACGAAGATTACACGGGATCAGTTTCAGAGATTTATAAAATAATATAAAGATATTATTGGCCTCTTGAAACCAGTTGGCATGAAACAACTACTAATTAGTAGTGTTACTGAATTAACTGATTATATTACGATGTGACATTTAAACTAAAGAAATGTTTACAGGATATTAGTTTAATTATTGTGACAATACGGTCTTGCTGTGATCTTCGTTTGCAGTAAGACCACATGTTTAATTGGCAGGCGCTTTTGCCTATAACGACATGCACGTGAAGTAGATAATAATGCATACAACAAGTATACGGCTGTCAAGAAGCCAGCTTTGGCACGAGGGCTGCTGGGGTCAACTTAAAGTGATTTCTGTGGGAAATGGTGCATTCTCCCCTTTCTGTGTTCTCTTCAACGTATGCAGTTACTTAATATCCTTAACTAGTACTTAAAACCGAGAATGTGTGAATTACTTATGCATTATCTGCTGTTAAACTGACGTATAATACTTAAGTGAAAAGTTTCACGGGTATGTCTGAAGTGTTAATGTTTCGTTAAATCGAACAGAATCAGAACTGTGATCGTAATTTAGTAAAAACTAGGCAGTCGTTTTTGAGAGAATCACTCTGATATTCAAAGCAATTTGATTTTACTTTTGGTCCTAATCCAACTGAAAACATCCCCGTGCTCATAATAAGACTGCAGTAAGTAACTCAAAGCAAAGTATTATTTATAAAATTGTTAAGTTTTGATTTACCGAATAATGTTAATAGTGGTGTGGCGTTTAATAACTAGCCAATATATGACGAAACATCAGAATTACACTGATCCTAAATAATTTCTGCAAACAGACTACTTTGACCGCAAGAGGGCATTGACGCATTGTTTCTTGTAAAATGATATTTCCCCACAACCCCGCTTGTCACCTCGGCAAACTTATTCATGCGTGCCAAACTCAAATCTACAGCTTTGTGAGGTTTAACTGGGAAAAGGAGTGAAAAAAACGCATATTTTTGCATCTTACCTTTAGAAGTGAATTACTTTTATTTTAAATTATGGTTGTACAGTTTCTGTAACAATACGATGGATACGTGATCGATTCTCATCTAGAAACTATACGGATTAATTCGTCAGATTGGTAAAAGAAAATATATATAATTGCTGTTACACTGAAATATCAGCTTGTTTTCGCTAATACATTACAGCTTATGTGTACTTTTTTGGTCACATGTATTTGTCCAGTATATCTTGTATAAATATATATTTATACAAAGTCCAAGAAACAAGCTTTATTGTGATGTCAATACGGTACAATTACTTATTAAACCATTCATGCAAATTGTTTTCTTCTAGTTATAGTATTAATTGTTTTCTTCCACTTAGTGAGATAAGTAGGCTATACATTTATAAAATATGACAGCGCCACATTAAAATAAGCATTTAGTATATGTCATGTTCAGTCGGATCAGGTAAACTCAGGTATACATTTGAAGGAACTTTTACTTATATTACATTTCACAATAATATGAATTAACTTGTAATTTTAAATTCATATTTTAACGACTTACCTCTAAACAAAACTCGTACCAACCCATTCACTAGCTTCCATGGGGGATTGAACGCTCCTCTGTGATTGGCCAATTGCAGCTCGTTGTAATGCTGTCAATCACTTTTCGAGGTTACTATTAAGAGCTCAGGTTGGAGAATAAGTTTTCACAGTTCTGTTCCAGAGCCGAGAGAGTAACAGAGGTTCGGCAAACTTAAAGAGACGAGAAGTAAGTGAACAGTTCAAAGTTAAGAGTTAATAGAATTGAACGGTTAACTTAGCCTTCCATTTACAGTGCTTTGTTTTGATTTTTTTTTCCCCCGAAGAAACTGAAGACTAAAAAGGCAGTTGAATGTATAGCATGATGGAAACCGAGATAAAAAGCCCACTTCCGCAGCCCAATGCGGGGCCGGGGGGCAACAGCGGTAAAGGCAACGGTGCCAGCGACCAGGATCGAGTGAAACGGCCCATGAACGCTTTTATGGTCTGGTCCCGCGGACAACGAAGAAAGATGGCACAGGAGAATCCTAAAATGCACAACTCGGAGATCAGCAAGCGTCTGGGTGCTGACTGGAAACTTTTGACCGACGCAGAGAAGCGACCATTTATCGACGAGGCCAAGCGACTTCGGGCGATGCACATGAAGGAGCATCCGGATTATAAATACCGACCCCGCAGAAAAACCAAGACCCTGCTTAAGAAAGACAAATACTCGTTGCCAGGAGGACTTCTGGCGCCAGGTACCAATGCCGTTAACAATTCTGTCTCAGTCGGACAGAGGATGGACAGTTACGCGCATATGAATGGATGGAGCAATAGCGCCTATTCCCTCATGCAGGATCAACTTGGCTACACGCAGCACCCTAGTATGAACAGTCCACAGATTCAGCAGATGCACCGGTACGAGATGGCAGGACTGCAATACCCCATGATGTCCAGCGCTCAGACCTACATGAACGCAGCTTCAACTTACAGCATGTCGCCGGCGTACACACCGCAGACAACCAGCGCTATGGGCTTGAGTTCTATGGCTTCGGTGTGCAAGAGTGAACCAAGTTCACCCCCGCCGGCAATCACGTCTCATTCTCAAAGAGCCTGCTTGGGAGACCTGCGGGATATGATTAGCATGTACCTTCCTCCCGGGGGAGACGGATCGGATCACTCTTCGCTTCAGACCAGTCGGTTGCACAGCGTTCATCAGCACTATCAAAGCACCGGCACTGGAGTGAATGGAACGCTACCGCTCACTCACATTTAAACAGACTGAACCTTGAAGTGCGTCGCAAACTTGAACGTTTTGATCTCTGAATTTAGAATTGAATTCCGAGGTTTTGTGTATTGCTTTGTTTTTCCAAAAGAAAAACAAATGCCCATCTCACATGAAATCCCTTTAATCTCCTTAAGGGAACGTCCCGGAATGCGCGCCAGTACTGAGCCGAAATGAGTAATTCGTATTTCAGAGATTTTTATTTCGCGTCTTCTCTAGAAGAAGAATGGGGACTTATTTTGTTGCCAGTTTCATTAAAACGTCTTTCGGAAAGACTAGTCAATGAAGAGGAAAAGTACACTATTACAAGTACATGTTTACAATTAAAATGTAGAATGTTCAAGGTTTGTGCCGGCAATGTCCAAATCTGTGTAGAGCTGGTTATTTTTACTTTCATGAATTTAGGTTTCAGGTCTACAAAAGACTGTGCGGCTCGCAAGTGGGAGTTATATTTATAGTAAGCTGTGTATTTTTATTTTCTTCATGAAGCTTGTGAACGTTTTGTCAACTTGTTCCTTTTTGGTTTGTGAGATTTTTTGTGATATCTTTGACAGTAACAAGTTGATATATATCGCAATTGGAGAAATCTATTTAAACAGATGTTTCTACAGAATTTAAGATCATTCTCTATTCCAAAATGATAAATAAATTTGTACGAAGCACAACGAGTGGCGCTGACGAACTAATTTCTCTCCTGTATTGTACTGAAACAGGCGCGTTTCGGCAGTTTAACAGAGTATGTCCTTAGTAATAATACCAATAAAATATACTTGTGTTATAAAATGTCCACTTCGCAATTATAAACCGATAAACATTATTTTGAAATAGGACTTTGTGTAATTCCGTTTGCAAATTTTCGCCTTAAATTTACGCAAAGTCAATTCCAGATGTAAAAGGTTCTTGTAGTATTTGGAAATTTAACAAATGTTTAACACAAACAGTTATAAGTGCTGCAAACGTGTAGTTTAAAAACGCTCGGAGTGCTTAAGCACATTTAAATTTCTGGAAACAAACTTAAAGCTGGGCTCCTTCTCCCCTCCTGCACAAAATCAATAAATATTCGAAGAAGACACGTTCATGTTAAGGTGGTGTGTGAAAGGAAATTATATGTGCGTTTGCATGAACATTTTAATGGAATAATCCCCTTAACCCCTCCAGGTAAATGTTCCCTCCCAGTCAGTGTTTTGGCATGTCTGTTTGTACATTACTGTAGGCCAGCACGATGTGGTGTGAGAAGATACAATCCATCCATCCATCCATGCTTACAGCTTCCTGCAGATTTTTGCAGTCGCTTTTAATTGGATAGGGAACAGCTCGTTTATTTTAAAATATTTTCATATACATGGGTATAAATAAGAGATTTAAACTCCAACACAGCCATGCCATACAGGGACGGAGAAACAATTAGGCCCATGTGTAACCAAAACGGCTAATTTAAATTTATCTTGAAATTGTAACGATGATTAATAAAAGTTAAACACATGCTGAACCGCGAAGACGAAACGTTCTTATTCCAAAGCGAGATCTGTCTTTTACGCTGTTACGTTGAATACGTGTTAATATCAGCAAAATGCAAGCAGTTTGGTAAAATAAAATCACATATATATTAGCAACCTGGTGGAAGGGGTATGGGTAAGTGAAGTGTTGAAGTTTAAATGTTGTATATCGCCACAGGATACAAAGCATTTGAAACGCATAAAGTTAATCTCTCTTCGCCGCCCACACTTGTTAGGTTGAGGTTGATTCAGGTACAGTCAGGTATTTGCTTTTTTCCTGCAATATGAGTTTCTTTTCTTGTGTGGGTTTGACCTTTTTCACAATTTTGCTTAATATTAATGTTGCACTCCTCAAATCTTAAGGAGGCGTATAATATTACGACTGCATTAACCATAACCATTTAACACAATGTCCCACGGCCAAGTCGTGTAAACACTCGGCGTAAAGTTGTATATCCAACATTTAGTTCGAGAAAATAATTTAGCCAGTTTCTAAATTTTCGATAACATAAGAGACCGCGCGTGCAGGGACTTTTATATGCTATCAGTCCTATTAAGTATAATGAAAAGTATACACTGATCCGTTATATACAAAGTAAACATCAAGATGTCGAATATGTCTTTAGTCTAATTTTCTGAAATTTGTGTGAAGTAAGTTTCCAAAGGAATGCATAAATGAAATTAAGAATGAAGCAAGGTAAAATTGAAATGTAATAAATATATGTTTATTTTTGATATCCTTCATAAAGCATTTGACATAAATCAAATGTTTTTCCATCATTCATGGCCTTATAAAACAGGTAAAAATGATGACACACATGTTACAGACATTTTCATAAAAGCCCAGCTTATGGGTGAATACCATTGTCATTTTGTGTAAATGATGTTTTTTATTTTAATCCATGAAACGATATTTTGCATAGAATTGTATTTACAATCAAAATGAAACATGGTTTAACATAAATGCTATTAACATGTGAAGTTCGTTTTTACACTTGAATATTTATTTCTTAACTTTTTTATGTGCTATGATAAGAAACGCACTACCATACAGGAAAGCTATATTAAAAGGTTCAAACTGTTTAAAATAATCTCTTATCTTGCCAAGGTCAGTGACACAATTTGTTTTAAAATATTATTCGACTCTGCCTTTCAATGGCATAAAATATTGGAAAAATATCAACAATTCTTTTTCACATATATTTCTGGTTATCCTGCTTGTAAGATTTAATAATAAAGTTTTAATAATTCCACGCACACAAAAAAAGTGGTAGAACAGGTTATGCGCACTTGTGCAAGCGCAGGAACCTTAAGAAGCAGGCCGCAGGGGCGGCCTAATACCATCACAGCGGGATGATCGCTGTAGGCTCTCAGGACATAGTGCCCTGTTCACAGAGAGGGACAGAGCAGCACTGGGCTTGGTGAAGTTCCAACACACAATTCACAATGCAGCTCTGACAACGGCGGCCAGCATTAGGCCTGCCCACCTTTGTGGAAGGAATAAAGATTATTGCATCCTCGCTGCTTTCACTGACATGGTTTTTAATCATTTCAAACCTCAAATAGCAGCTCAGCTCCCTGTCTCCCCTTTTCCTCCCTTTAAAAATAAGTGGCTTTGCCCCTCCTGGCTCAGCGCATACCTGGGGTGCCCGTCAGTGCCATTTTCTGATATTACTGGAGTGACGCCAACTGTCTGCAGCCCTAATGCATGAAACAGTGTAGATCAGATAGCCAATGCCAATTTAGGACTTCGAGGGGATGTTCTGCAGGGGACTGGGGATTATTGGAAGAGCTCTGAACTATGAGTAGGACTGATACTGAGACTAAAATGTAGCTAACAGATACAGATCCCTTCCAAAATGATTGTGAAAGTGTGCAGATCTTACTAGCATTATACGACCAGTTCTGCATGGCATGTAAGCAACACGTTTCTATTTCATGACAAGTGGTCCCATAAAAAAAAGTAGGGAAAGGGATTCTCTTCCTTTCAAGCAGGCAGTCTGACTCTTGCCAGGCTACTTCAGATGCTGAAAGCTCGGCATCTCTTCCCCGAAACACAGTCTGAGTCATGTGACCATCACTACCCGCACAGCAAATGCAGACATACTCCGCTTCCACGACCTTGGTGTGACCTAGCCTGTTTAAATCTTTCTCTAGAATGGAAGTTGCCAGGTACATCCTTGAGGGAAAAAAAAAGCAACAAATGGAACCATTTCTGGTGGTGTATGTTTCTACGTGCTGCATTTGTGCTTGCGCGTTTGACATGGGTAAATAGTTTACCTCAAAGGCCTGGCATTATTGTTGATCTGCCTGATTGACTGAGCACTGACATCACTACACCAATGGTCTAACCTGTTAAGCAACAATCTGAAAATACGCCTCTCTGTGTGCATGTTTTTGCTCATAATAAAGACGTGCAACGTGTCTGCGTTGAGATGGTTACCTTTTCGCAAACACTGGAGGTGTGGAAGCGTAATGAAATATTAATAGGTGCACACCAGCATCTTGCACTGAGAAGTTATATTTAATTCTTTCTTTATTTTAAGTGATTCATGTTTTTTTTTTTTTTTGCTGAAACCTAAATTGCTTCGAAACATCCAAGTTGGAAACAGGCTCAGAACTGGCCAGACTGAAAGAGTTCTGCGGCGAAAGGCTACTGGGGGCATTATCTAGCTCCCTGAAATAAGACTTAACCCTGGTACTTGTGGGAACCCAGCCTTTGTGTGGTCACACTGTATACCAGCTCATAGACGCTTGGTTCCCTGTTCTAACTCCTACTGTTCAATAATGCATTGCATATAATGGCAATTTTTTTTAAAAAAAATTCTGCATTCATATAGATTTCTAAGTAAAACTTAAATGATGCCTATTTGCTATATTTTTCCAGAAAGCATGTCAATTTGCATTTTATGTGGATGTGGAATATGGGTGTACATTTTAAAACTAGGCATGCTCAAGGGAAAAAGTTTAGTTCCAACGCTGCTAGGGACCAAATCAGCCCCAACCTCACCCCCCCCGAACACATGGTGCTCCTGCAGTATCGGTAGAGACATGAACCCACCGCCTATACCCAAATCTCCGCCCTTGGGCATGCTCAAAGGTCAAGCAGCGACTTGCTGTAATGGTACAGTAAGATGAATAAATGAGCTATACTTAAGACTGTGGTGTCGACAAGTATGTTTAAGGGAGGGAAGAAAAAATGCATTTAAAGCAGAGAAAGAAAAAAAAATAAAGAAAAAATAAGTATAATAACACAAATTTGTACAAGCTCTACCTGTGTGGGCATATTAGACAACCAAAGGAGCTCAAACGTTTAAAGCTATTTATCTGCGTAGCATGTGTATATTAGCTCAGAACAAAAACACAATTTATTGTTACAATATATGCAAATTAACAGTAACACAATAAAACTAACCAGAACTTCTTCCATTCCCCAAAAAGCGACTGATATCCAGTCAGACGGCTAGATGAACACCGTTCCGGTTCCCAAACCTCTCCTCAGGGGCCCCCCCAGACATTCCATGTTTTTACTAAATTTCACCACCAGCTCAGCTTAAATAATTAATCAAACTTGTTTTGAAATGTCAGTGAGAGGCATTGCTTGGCCATACAAGGTGTGCTAGCGAAGTCAAAAAATATAGGGATGTATTGGGTGGGTGCTGCAAATTAAAAAGTGACTTTAGGAGAGGTTATGAAATGACCAGGCTACACACTTTGACAGGCATAATAGTTTTACACCAACATGAAGATCATTTTAAGATCATTTTTCTTTGAATACCTAAGACACAGTACTGCATGTGTGTGTGTGTCGGTATCTGTGTGTCTGTGTATGTTTAACAAATTTTAAATATCCATTTCTCGTGTGTTTTCTTTAAATTTATATTGCGTTTCTAGACATTAGAATAGGAATTCATAATATTTTTGTTTTTTTTTGTGGTGTGGTTAATATCTGGGAGGATCATTTTAAATATGGAATGATGCAAAGACAGAGACAATGAGAACAGGTTCATGGATGAAAGCCTTTCCCCTAACCTTTATGGAGAGGTGTGGCTGAGCCTGACTTTCAGTGCACGGATATACGTGAAATGCTACATTCCCTTAAAATCTGTTATTTCACATCCTTGTTTTTATAGGGAGACACAACATGAAAGATCTTGCAATGGCTTTTCTGAAGGGCTTTGATTATCGAAGTACTCGTGCATTTACACAGTGATTAGACTTAGACTTAGACTTAGACACAGCTTTATTGCTCCCTTTGGGGGGTAATTCATTTGGCCCAGAGGCAGGAATACAGATATATATCAGTTACAATAAGGGAAGTGGTGTATAAAAATGTATTAAACAACATAAATAGGCACTAAAAAGAATGCTAACAGTTTAAGACAGACATATCACAATATTATGCAATGTAGTTTGTAATGAAATAAAGGGCAGTGCTATGACAGTGTAAATGTTATACTGTACCTATACTAGACAGTGGACATTATTAATATTATATGATTTGATTACATTGAGTACGGTGTTGGATCATGTTCTCCCTGTGTGTACATGTTCTCCCTGTGTGTGTGCATGTTTTCCCTGTGTGTGTGCATATTCTCCCTGTGTTTGTAAATGTTCTCCCTGTGTGTGTGCATGTTCCCCCTGTGTGTGTGCATGTTCTCCCTGTGTTTGTACATGTTCTCCCTGTGTGTGTACATGTTCTCCCTATGTTGGAGCATGTTTTCCCTGTGTTGGTGCATGTTTTCCCTGTGTGTGTGCATGTTCTTCCTGTGTGTGTGTGCATCTTCATCCTGTGTGTGTGTGTGTTCTCCCTGTGTTGGTCCATGTTCTCCCTGTGTTTGTGCATCTTCATCCTGTGTGTGTGTGTTCTCCCTGTGTGTGTGCATCTTAATCCTGTGTGTGTGTGCATCTTCTTTCTGTGTGTGTGTGTGTGTGTGTGTGTTCTCCCTGTGCTTATGCACGCTTCCTCTGCCCATTTGGTTTTTTGCTACAGTCCCAAAACATGCCTTTACTGTATCAAAGTGATATCTTATTTTCCATATTGCGTGATTTCAAACTGAATGTTAGGCCCGGGCATTGGAAAAAAAATTAAATTTTTAACAATGCTGCTAATAAATATTTAGATTTACATATAACAATATGAAATTCAAGTTAATTCTAATGGTGGGAGATCTTTAAATTACTGATGGTTTGCATGCTACAGTTCCTCTCATAATACATTTGTAATTTAAGGGAAAACACGGATGTATTGAGACTATGCAGCAGAGCTCGCAATGACGTGTCACACTCTTGGCAAATACATTCCATCATGTGACTTAGATTAGTCATTTGAAATGACACTGACTTTTGGCAATACGGGACTACACACTTAAAGACAGCTTTTCAGTTACTTATCTGACATCAAACAGCCATTTCAACATTAAACAACATTAAACAGACATTTAAGCCTGCACAAAATTCACCTCAGACCCCTAAGATGTGCGAATGACAGAAAGTTCAGTTGAGGTCCTGTCGGCTCTTGATCTATTAACATGGTAAATTGATGAGCATGAGTGAATTATGATGTCTGTGCTTCAGGTTTCATGCTGACCTTGTGCATGATAACGCATCTCTAGTGCCTGTGATAACACAACCTTTAGGGGGGCGACCAAGTTCTACAAAACTAGGAATGGCTTTAATTTCCATTTATGATTTTGAAATTGTACTATATGTTTCCATTTAAAAGTAAGAATGCAGCAAAAAGAGTAAGAGTTAAAAAGCATAATTATATTGACAAACTGGTGGTTTTAACAAGGCAATAACCCTCATTTCATATTGATGTTATATTGATCAAGGAAGAAGAGGGAAGGAAAAATACAAATAAAATAATCTCCTTCACTATTATGAAAAATGAATTAACACATGGATGAACCCTTTATTTGCCATTCGCAAAAGAAAATTCTAAATCTTCTCTTTGCCTCCCTCATTGAGTTTTCTATAGCTTGGGGGGAAGGGGGGGTAATGTTACAGGATCAGGCAACGTACAGCATCCCTGGAGCTGGGCGGGGAAGGGCCTCGATCAAGGCCCCATGGGCATGTGACTGTTCTGCTTAGGTGCGATCTTATTTAGCCCACTTAGCCACTCCCCCCATGTTTGAAATAAAAAAATGCACGCAAGTAAAACATCTTCTGAAAGCCATTTCGTTGGATCTGGTATTTAATTTTTTACAGTATGACTTACTGACAGTTATCGACAATGGGAGCCATTGTTTAAGGATACAATTGGTGTCTATATGGTACAGCACCCATCTCTATAAAGCTTCTCATCAGAACATTCATCTCATCTTGCCCTTTTTAGTAGGCAAGCCAACACCAGCTGGATATCTTTCAGGCCCCTTAAAATAAGTCTAACTCTTGACGTTTCATGTTTATGGTTCTGCGGTGTTAGAAGGAGTTACTCTTCTACCTCCTGTGATCTGAATCCCTCTTAATCAAGAAGGGCTATAGATCCATCTGTTCCAGCAGCACCTCAGCTAGTTCATCCAGTCAATGACCCGCTATCCCTTAGCTCAGTGTTTACCAATCCGGTCCTCGGGGACCCAAAGTCGGTCCACATTTTTGCTCCATCCCTGCTCCCTGCCAGACAGCCCACGGTTCTGCTCCCTGTTAGGAGCTGGGTGGGAGCTAAAATGTGGTCTGTCTGTGGGTCCCCAAAGACCAGATTGGGAAACACTGCCTTAGCTGGTTGCATGTATGTCCTGGATGCTCTTGTTTTTTAAAACTTGTATTTGATTTGAATAGTTAGTTCTTAAATTCTTGCTATTACGTTCTTAAATATTCTTTTGTAATATGAAGCTCCTGCTCTGATGCTAAATTACACTTTTTACTGGTTATTTATTGGACTGATGCCTGTTTTACTTCATGACAATATTTGCTAATAATGTACAATCTGTCGCACCTGAACATGGCTTCGCACAATTCGGTGAAAAGCTTGCTAAATAAATGTTTATAAACGTATAAATTACTAATAATACTAACTATTAGTGCTTCAGTAATACAGTGGTACCTCAGAACTCGAACTTAATCCATTCAGAACTCCAGATCGAATCCTAAAAATTTCGAGTTCTGATCGAATTTTCCCCATATGAAATAATGGAAAACCAATTCATTGGTTCAAAAAATTACACCTAAATATGTTCTTAGCATTTAAACACAAAATAAGCCTGAAAAAACAAGAAGAGCATATAGTGTACTAAACACATCTCAGCACATTTATAAAAACAGTCATTTGTAAAGTAAGAAAATAAATGTATGTATACAAACAAATTGGAAAGTTAAAAAAAATAATGTGTCCGCCCCGATCGTCCGCTCCTTCCGTGGGCCACGCCCCCTCGTTAACCCCGTGAGGAATCCCCGTGTGATCAGATGTTTCTGGTTGTTGTCATTACTCCTCTGTATTTACACTGCGTTTCAGTTTATTTCCGCAGTCCGGTCATTGTATTGTCTGCGTTTTGCCTGCCTTACCTGTACTTAAACCCCTTATTCCCCGATACCCTGACGTCTGCGCCTTTGTCTCCGTTCCGTCCCAGCTCGACACAATATTAACATAATTATAAATATATTAATGATTTATAATTACTATTAAAATAATGAATAAGAATAATTTATTTCTAATTGGAGTTGCTAAATTGCCCATAGGTGTGCATGTGTGAGTGACTGGTGTGTGAGTGTTCCCTGCGACAGTTTACTGTCTAAATATATGTATTCAGTTAGTGTAAACATGCACGGTGCTATCACAGCTAATGCGAGGTTGAGACTGAAGCTTTACCCTTTGTTCCCGCTGATTCCGCTCATTTCCACGCGTGTACAAGTTGTCTTAGGTCTGCCTTAACGGTTTGACTTCTGAGATTCAGATGGAGCTCTAGGTAATTTTTTTTCGAACTGGTTGGTTTGACTTTTAAGAAATTCCAGTAGGTATGCCTCGATCGCCGTAATTAGTGGTGGCCATTTTGTATGACCAACACCCCCCTCTTCGGAAGACAACTTTATTTTACATTAAATTCAAGTGTACACAGTGTGGCCACTCCGAACTCACCCGTCCTAGTACCGTGTAAGACAAAAAAACACAAAAGGGGGGGAAACGGAAACAACAATAACAGACATTAATCACCATGAGGAGAGGGGGAGAGGGGAAAAAAAGGAAAACAAAAGGTATATAAAAAATAATAATCTAGGTAGAATGGAGAAAATTCTTTGTAGGGGAATACAAAATACAAGCAACATAAGAAACATAACACTCATTACATTAAGGACATTAAACAACAAAAATGA
>JAABNY020000048.1:7318248-7336722 GCA_015164015.2 Brevimyrus niger
AACCTGTATTTGGTCCCCCCCCCCCCCCCCCCCCCCCCCCGACTGGAAAACAGGACAAGCTAAGGGCAGTGCACAGAAACAGAGACTTGGGTAATATTTGGCCACACGGTGTGTTTGTCAGCCACCCCCCCAGTGGAGCCCTACTCCCCCCCTCCGAGTGCAGTGTTAGAAGGCCGGGCACTGGGCAGGCATTGTGCATGCTAATCAAAGTGGAAAGCTGGGGCGACGAAAGGGGGAGGAGTAGGCCATGGCTGCACAAAGCCTAGGAGGGTAGCCTGTTCAGACAGCAGGACGCAGGGCCGCTGGGCGCAGAGGTGACTGTGGAATTTGCTGGTGGTCATCTGCTCATCCCGGAACTCTTCGCCCGGCGCCTCTCCCCGGGAAACACTGAAGCACAGAAATGCTTATTGTGCACTTGACCCGTAGAAGAGGGGACAGATTTTATAGAGTTTCAGTTGATATTTTTGATGTCCTCCTTCTTAAATTATATTTTTGACGTCCTCCCCCTTAAAAACTCAGACGCATTACAGTTTGTTTGATTCGGTGAAATTATATGCAATATGAATGACGTGCAATGTTATAACGTCGTAATGCTGGAAATGCAACAGAAAAAACATTTTTTGCAGAAATACCAATATTGTCAGAATCAGGTTTGTTCACCAAGCACAAGCATGTACAGTAGAAGGAATTTTACTTGGCGTGAAAGATACAGACATAAAGAAGGACCGACTTAAACTTTGCTAACGAAAAATACACTATTAAAAGTTCAGGACATACAATAAATAAACAACTAGACTTAAGTGTTAAATAGTAAATTCATACAGTACATATAGAAGAACTAAATCTTAATAAACATATTTAAATATATAAACTGACTGCAAGATAAAAACTGTAAGACAATACAGAGCAAGAACAGTGTAATGTCACAGTGGCAGTGAGAAACACTGCTATGTAATGTAAGGTCACAGTGCCAGTGAGAAACACTGCTATGTAACGTAAGGTCACCAGTGAGAAACACTGCTATGTAACGTAAGGTCACTAGTGAGAAACACTGCTATGTAACGTAAGGTCACAGTACCAGTGAGAAACACTGCTATGTAACATAAGGTCACAGTGCCAGTGAGAAACACTGCTATGTAATGTAAGGTCACAGTGCCAGTGAGAAACACTGCTATGTAACGTAAGGTCACCAGTGAGAAACACTGCAGTTATGTGGTAAGTTGAGGAAATCACTGTTTGGAGGCTTCTACAGCTTTTGGGGAAATGTGTGCTGAAGCTTGCCCCTGTTCCTGGCAGAAACCACAGCAAACCACACTGTTGAGGATGATGTAGGGATGGACTGAACTTATGTTCACTTAGCTGCAGCAGGACACAGGAGTCGCAGCTGGGCCCTAGACAGTGATGCCGAGCTCCCACTTCCGATCTGTGGGCAGGAAAGCACCCAGGTACTGAGCAGACAGCTGTGCCATTGGCTGCCATTAATTCATTCTATTTATTACAATTATTCCATCCAGTTATTCAAAGCCCTTTTATGGTGAGGGCTGAAGTGGCAGCATGATAAGCAGGTCAGGGCAGAGTCTCTTTGCGAAGGCACATAATCTAGACCAGGGGTGGACAATCTTACCCGCAAGGGGCCGGTGTGTATGCAGGATTTTGGGGTAACATTTACGTCAGCGGTTCAAACCCAGGTGTGAGGACTCCCCAGCCAATCAGTCCTCTAATTAGTAACCTAACAAGTGCGCGGCAACAAAAACCCACATACACAGTGGCTCTTTCTGGGTAAGATTGCCCACCCCTGCTGTAGCTTCTTTGGGGGAATGACCAGGAGATCCCCAGCCAGCCAATAGACACTCTAGCTACTCTGGATTATGGATATGACGACTCCAACATGTCGTAGGTCTGGCCTGGGGCTTCTGCTAAGTGAGAAGTGCCTGGGACCGGCTCCCAAAGTCATCGTACTCCTCTTGATATTAAAGAATAGTATTTCAAAGCCTCCCCGGATTTCCAAACTCCCCACTTTATCACAGAGGAAAACAATCAGTTGACCACCTTTTTCCTTTCAACTTTGCAAAGTTGTTAGGTGAGGATGGAGATAAACTGCAAGCCTGAAGATGTTGCTCCTGTCTCAGCACCAAGGACCTACTCAGCGCCTGCAAACCTGCAGCAACCAATTTGATCCACTTTTTTAATCTCAAGTTTCCATTTACCTTCACTGGTGAACAAGATCCATTAAACACACTTAAACTCCTTCACTAAGGATGGAATCTCATCCATCAACTGAAAGCAGCAATCCGCTTGTTTCCGAGAGAAGACTACCACCTTGGATCTGGAACTTCTGACAATAAACGGTACTATAATCATGATTTGTATTAAATGTTATGCTATTAATAAACTTTAAGATGTTTAATAATAATGCTGTCAAACTATTACATTTTCGAAATCAGATTATTCACAGGGTTGCTGCGGATTAATTTTGATTAATCATGATTATATATCATTAATTTTTAATCTATGTTAATAGCATGAACATGAGTCAGATGCATTCCATCTGCCACAAAAGTGCAATACCATGGACCCATATCAAAAAGCAACATTTTTTGCTTAGCCGGACAACTTCTCAGATTTAAGGTACCTCAGTTTAAATGGTCTTTATCTTCGTTCAGTTACAATTACCCGAACTACCTTAAATCCAACAAATAATCCGACTAATCATGAAATCCAATTCTAGCCAAGTTAATTGCCATTGTTAGCAATATCAGTTGATAACACATTACACACGGTGCTTTACATAGAAAACTCCATAGCAACACATCCACAGATAAGTTGGACGGTATAGTGTGTGCAACCGATTTAATGAGCCACAAATGAGACGTAGTGCTTCAACAGCATAAAACTACAACTTTCCCTTCTGTTGATAAAGGGCGCAGCCATCTTGGATTCTGAACTCAGGATCCTCTGTGCTGCTCCCAGATAACTTCTCGGATCTCCATGCTGTCACTTCCGGCTTCAAAACCGGAATCCGACTCGGAATACAAGTTCCCAGAGCAATTGGAACGTACCAAAACTGCCCGAATAGGATTGACAGAGACATTTCAGGGATTTTGATTCATTCTGTGCTGCAAATTGGTTAATTGCGCAAAAAATGTAACCAGGTTAATCATGATGATGGATTAATCCACGTTAACCCGTTAATTTTGACAGCCCAACTTAATAGTTAAAACAACTACATAATTACAAGTTGCTAATTGGAAATTGTAACTGGAACGCCCTCTGAAGTCGAAATTCCTACTCATGAAGTTGGAGGAATCTACACAACCCCAACCTCAGACTTCAAGATGGCTGTGCCCTTCATCAACAGAGGTTAAAGTTGTCGTTTTATGCTGTTTATTAGCACTGCTGTATTATTTGTGTGTATTTAAATCAGTCATACACACAGTACTGTCCAAACACTATCTGTGAACATCTCACTACGGTGTTTATATGCATAAAATATTGAATAATGTGTAGTTATCAACTGATATTGTTAACAATGGCTAGTAATTAAGCAGGCTAGAACTGGGGTCTGCTTCAGAAAGCAGGATTTGCTGCTTAGCCAGATAACTTGTCTCATTTAAAGTAGCATAGGCTAAACATAAGTGAATGAAGATTATAGGTAACTTAAATCCTAGCAGTGAATAGCAATTTGTCACATGAATGCTTATATGTTACTATCATTAATGAGGCATTCTCCCTCATAAGACATACAAAGTACATTTGGGATTCAGTACATCTTTGACAAACTCTGTCTGAGACACTTTTCCAATGGAGTCTGAACTATTTGCACCGGTGAGATGCATAGAGAAGAACCTGCTGCTAGTCATCTGCAGTTTTCAAGTTCCTTGTGCCCCTACATTTTCAGGACTCATTTTGATTTCATTTATGTAACTAGAAAGGGGATTGTTGGAAATGACAGCATTGTATAGAGGCTATGCACATGACATCGCAGTAGGAGAGAGTTACTGCGCTCACACCCACTGAGAGCCAAATCGATTTAACAAGAAGGCTGCCAAAAACTAAAGAAAGGAGAAGCAAATGGACCATTGCAATCTGCAGAAACAACTGTAATCCAGGCTTCAAAATATGGATTTGCTCTTATTTTGTATCAGTTATGTTGCATTTTTGGGTAAAAGAAAACCTTATGTTATATACTGTATTCACTAATCAGTGAAATATTTAGCATAATTAATTTACATTCCATATAACTGTAAAGATTTTGCCAGCATTTATTATAAAATGTAATATGCTTTATGTCCCACAAATACGATGGGAGATGATCAGATCTATAGCTAGATGAGACAAACCCAGTTTTTGTGGGTACAATGTACTACATTCTGTGCCTAATTTAGCTTTAACATTCACATAAAATACTAAATGAAGCTCACAAAATCCCTAAAATATGCAACTGCCATTTATTGTGCTTCTACAATGCGGTGCATGCATACTGAAGACTACCATTGTATAGTATGGTCCCGACCACTCTATCGCCAAAACAGTTCCTACTATAGGTACATCATCACTGCTTAGACTGCACTGTATACGGAAACTGGAAACTGGAATGACATCTTCATAAATTCATAAACTGTCATATTTGGAGCAGCAATTTTCAGCAAAGCAAAACAAACCTGTCAAAGCCACGATCTACTTTAACGCAAATAGAAAAGCATACAAATCCAGTTTAGCTTGTCCTCATCAGTCTTGTTTGTACAGGGGAAAAACGATATTAATCATGTTAGCTAGTGCTTGCAATATGACGCAGACGCCAAGTGAAACGTCTCATATAAAACCTACAGCATTCCAGCCTCCGTGGGCCGATGCGATGCGTAACACATACAGTGAGACACTCCAGGGAATGCAGTGTTAAAAGAATGTGAAATGATGCCCCTAGGCGGGGGGGTATTCCAGTGCATCACGGCAGTGCATGCTCTCCCTCACATCATCGATGCTACTGCTTGTATGCTAAATGACTCAAATTGCTTTCAGGGGAAAGGTGCTCAGAGAATTTCGGAAGACTTTCAACTTCGGTCCGGATAGGAACCAGTGTAATCATACATTTTATAATAAAATGGCAAAAAAAATAAAACACTGATAGCTGAAATTAGGTAAGTAGCATCAATTCCACGTTGCAGCCGGGGCTGTAAGCCCTTCCGTAGCTGGCGCCTGACACCTTGGCGTTGGCAGATTTGCATTCTCTTCGACGGTGTCATAGGCCACTGCTTTGCGTGCATCGGGATTTCGGGGGGCGGTCCAAAACCATTAGCTAATTACTCCTCTCCCCCATTGCACTTTGTCCCACACGGTCATTCACCTGCAGGGGCGGGACAGGAAGTACCGGGCAAACCAGCCTTTCTGGACTCCCAGATACTCCTGCGAGCCAATGGGAGCAGAGCTACACAATTGCAGAGAACTCTGGTATGTACGTCGCCATGTGTGCGTTTGCTGGGGGGAGGATGGTGGGCTGTGGGTAGGTGGGGAACAGGAAGGAAAGGGTGCAAAACAACCAAGCTCAAGGGCCTGGCTTGCAGCTAAAGATAAGGGGTGGGGCAGCACGGCCTCTATCCTACACAAAGTGTCTGTATTCTTTCTGGAAAAATGCAGGCATCTGCCATGTTTGGCTCTCTGTTTTGCCGGAAGTTTCCTTATTTTTGGGGTGTTTTGTTTCTGTGACTTTTTGTTATTCTGAAGAGGGTGCTGTCAGGGCTGTTTATTACAGGTCTTCAGGGTATTAATGTCTGCTAGAGACCAGTGGCCTGTTTCTGGTGAAGTCCCCAAAAAGAACTGCGAAGAAGCGGTGTGGCTTGGTTTTATTTTTACCGATTAGGTCTTTCGACTGCACTGCATGACCCGCATGTCGAGGTAAGTTATCACTGGGAGGAAACCGATACACTTAACTATCTGTCTCTCTCTTCGTCTCCCTTCTTATTCCATAAAAGGGTTTAGAAGAGGGTCGACCATTTCCGTTATTCTACTACAGGTTGAGGCCTGACTGTTGTACCATTTCTGTTGTCACAGACACACGCACACATGCGCACACGTGCACGCACACACTCGCACGCACGCATGCATGCACACTCACACATGTAGAGACACACACACAGACGCACTAACACACATCTTTGTGGGAACTCTCCATTATCCCTAATCCCAACTATAATGACCTTAATTCCTACCCAGCCCTAACCTTAAAAATAAGTAACCGAACAAAATCGAAGACTTGGCATTTTTAGTTTTTTTGTTTGCAGTGACAGGTTTTTATTAAAAATTGGATTGCTAAATAATGTCCCCACAATGCATATATACTTGCTGACACAGACACACACACCATGTTTCAGTGTTTTTTTCCCTCTGTTTTTACTCATTGTCCTCTAGTCCATCTGAATGTGACAGAAAATCACATCTGAGGTGTAACATGATTAACCTTGTAATAATAATAAGAACAATAATAATAATGATAGTAATAATAATAATATTTTTTACACATACATTGCATGTAGATGTTAGCATGTAAATACCTGTAAATTAGCAAAATGTTTGTCTTAACGGGGAAAAAATGGTTTGTCTTAATGGTACAAATTTTTTTCAAAGAGCAGAATCCTAACCTGTACCTAGAGGAGGTACCCAGTTTTGTACTGCACTATACTACAGCTATATTTTTGCTTTCCATTTTCTGTCCATTTCATCTCAACAAGTTCTGTGAGATGGAGAATCAAAGACTGGGCAGGCCAGTCTTTCACGTTCCTTCTTCACCAGATAGTTCTTGCACAATTGTGAGGTGTGTCTTACATCATCTGTTCTTCAAGACAAAGGATTCCCCGATCAGCTGTAATGTAATTGCAAGTCTTTGAAGCATAATACTGCAATACTGGCTGAATACTGTGCATGGTAAGAAACCAATAAAAGCAAACATCTCTGAGCTTGTATCTTTATAACATGTCTCCCTTTCCAAATTTATTCCCCAAACTTATTTTAATGGACAAAAACTATGCATTGTGGTCAATCATTTACTGTTTACATGTTTATATATCAGGTAATGTTTTTGACTAATTTGCATTGGGAACACTTTACTTGACAGGGTATAAATATTTAGTAATAACTCAGTTACTACTTTATATTTTATCAGACAAATCATGAACAAATATAGTTGCTATTTGAGACAAAAGATGCATCACAATCCATTCATGATGAACAAACACAATATCAGTATTTCACTTGTTATTCTTGACTTTCCGTAATTCCTTCAGTAATTTACAGAATTAACAGATATAGTCACAAATATAGTAACTGATTTTGATAAAGCCACAGTTGTTGAATGGTGAATTAACATTTAGTTTGTGGTTAATTAATACATTAGTAAAAGTATAATACTATACTGTCCGTGCCCCGTGAAGTAAAGCGTTACCGTTGCCTTTTATTTTATTCAGCAGGCTACACAATTTTACTGTTTGCTCTATATATTACATTGCAAAGCCCATCTATAGTGCCCTTTGCTGTCAGGGTTTTTACTCCCATGGTGTCCCCTAAATGCCAGCCCTCGTCAACCCAAGAATTAAAAAGCATCAATCAGCCTTTTCAGAATCACCTGTTTTTTCTGGAAACGCCATTGTGTTTGGCGAACTGGAGATGCACGCCTTCATTGATCAAACTATCGGTCCTCATTTGAGTTGCCATTTTTGATTTTAGGAAATAAGGAGGGTCACCCCCCTCCTGCCCGGGTCCATGATGGACAGGTCTGTTGTTATGGTTTCACACACGTGTGCTCAAGCTTTTGCATATAAGATTTATATGTTTTAGAAGTCAAAGTAAATGTTTACAGCCGTTTATCTGGGTATCAAGTGAATATAGTATTATAGTCTTTATGTTTAGAGAAAAACACTTTGACATGGTAATGAGAGCAAAATAGTATAAAACAAGAATTTCTTCTGTCCTCAAAAAGTCACTGATATCTTCTTGGAGGCTAGAACACTGTGTCAATTCCCCATCCTGTACTCAGGGGCAGCCTGACCATTCCATGTATTCATAAAATTTCACCACCATCACATTTAATTGATTAATTCAGTCAACTTTATAGTGGTCACCTTAACAAATCTGTCGGTGTGTTGGATAGTTACTACAGTATATTGGATGGTTACTGCAACTACAGTGGAGAGCTTTTGAAATGGCGAAGCTTACACACTTTAACAAATATCATAGTATCACAGTTCAAAGTAAATGTCAATTAATCACTCTATGTGTATATATACACACACACGCACACAGACAGACAGACACACACACAGGTTTGTAATTATATCTTTGTGGGGACTCTCCATTCATTTATATGTAGAAAACCCTAATCCCCACATGACTACTTTAACCCCTACCCAGCCCTAACCTTAACCATAAGTAACCAAGCAAAATATTTTTAGTTGTTTGATTGCATTCACAGATGTTTGTGGGAACCTGAAAAAATGGTCCCCGCAATGTCACAATTTGATCCCCACAACGAAATATAACCCTAACCCACACAGACACACACAAACACATACACGCTGTACACACTGTATGTATAAGTCCCACTGGGAAGGATGTTGTAGGTTACTGGACAAGTCAAGTGGAATTTATTGCATATACAGGAGTACGGTGGCATGAAACATTTTCAGGACTTTCCGTATACGGTGCAACATACATAAGTGCCAAGGGAAGTGTTTTCACAGCAAGATACTGATCCAGGTGGAACATTTGTAATGCAAGTCTGGCTGTATGTATGTACAAATGACTATTACACTCAGGTAGTCCTGGAGGATCTGCCCGAAAAAGGCATAAAGAATGTCTGATTGTGGACATGACTTGTTTTTTGTTTATTAGAGTGTTTGTGGAGTTTGTGTTAGCAGCACTATTAGTGTAAAACACAGTGTCTGCACTTCCTGCACATATTTTATTTCAGGCTGGTCTACTTGCCTGGGTCTGTCGAACTTCTTTTCATTTTGTGTAAAATACTTCTACGTGGATGTTCATGGCTTATCATTTATAGTTGCAGAAACAGAACAATCTGGCTAGAGGTTCTCTCTATCTCCCCCTGGTGGATTTTTCTTTTTCTGCATTGCGTAGGGTTATGTGAACATTTCCCAGATTATGTTCGGCTTTATGCTGGACAGCTTAGCATTGTCCTAGAGGAGTGTAGCAGTTGAATTTAGTGTGATGCTTTAGGTACAATTAGATCACACAGGTCAGACAATGACATTCTCTTATTAATATCTTTAGATTCCCTGTCCTACCAAACAAACAACACAATCTGATACAATTCAGTAGTTGAATGATAAAGCATGGATTATCTATTTGCTAATGATTCTTTAAAAATGTTTGTTAAATCTTAAAATGTCTGTTTGTAGGCAGTGTATTTAAATTTAAACCTATCCCAATAATAAAGAAATTTGGAAGATTGTTGTGTCATTGATTGTCAGCCTATATTCAGTTCAGTTTTGTTTATTTGGCCTATGCAAGTTAGCACAGGGTCAACATTGCAATGAAATGTGATTGACGAGAATAAACAAGTCTCTCAGCAATATATTACATAGAAGTAAGACAACGTTCCTACACATGAAATAAAGTGACAGCAGTGCAGTTGTCAATGGTTAAAGGTGGCAGTCAAGTGCCAGTATTGCACATAATAAGATTTTTTTACTTTTGTTTTTTTATAGTAATAAAGATAAAAATAAAGATGAAGTGCAAGGTGTATCTGAGACTGTGTTTTATGGGGACAGTGCGTATTGCATCCAATGAAGTGTGACGTGTGTATTGTAGTTGAGGTCATAAATAGCTTGATGGTAAAAACTATTTTTTAGTCTTGTAGTCCGAGCAGACAGACTCCTGAATCGTCTGCCGGATGGTAACAAGGAGTTTATAAACACCTTATAACACCACCCTGGATTATATTTGTGCTCCATGTATGCTTGTGTTGTTCAATGTAATATTTAAGGTTTCTCACTTACATCGAACAGGAAACTGCGTAGTTTACGTCACTATTGACTTGTCACTAGAGTTTTTCTTTTGTTTGTTTAGACTCAAAAGTACTTTAAAATCATATGGTAAGACAGTGAAGGGAGGAGTTGTGTCTTTTTCATAAATTTAGCAGACATTTCTGCTGCTTTGTTCTGGCACACCTGTGAAGAAGCATGACAGAATTCAGCATCAGAGAGATCTCTTTCAGTTTAGAGTTGAGCACCTGACGTTTGAATGGACCTGACTGAGTGGAACATCTCACACATAATAATATCAGCTTTGCAGTAGGGTCCCACACATTAGTTTCTTGTGGTGAGCACACCCTCAGTATGCTCATGGCCTGAAGCAGCTCTCACCCTTTCAGATTGAAACCTTCACACCATTAAGGCCTGAGCTCGGCTCGCTGACACGGGGCACGACAACGCGACACCAATGCCGGGCGGTTTTGTGTGGTTTTTCTGTCTCCATTCTGCGCTACACTTTATTATTATTATTATTATTTTTTAACCACTCTCTATAAACTGTGAACCAAACCTGCTTTGAAAGGATGAGGGTATTTTGTTACAGATGCTTTGCTATTCAATTGTGAAGAGGGCAGAGTACTAGTAAATGATATCACTTTGGGTATTGTATCATGGCAAAGAGCTACCACAACAAATCCAAAAACACTTCCTTTCCCTTTACCCATTAATGCCACACCCAAGAGGTCGTGTAACACTAGAACAGCTCTCTCACAGCACAGCCAATTCTTTTGGTTCCTTAGCTCCCTTTAGAATTGTCACCAACAACTAAGTTGACCCTTTATGAGGATATACGTCATGTGCATGTTAATGTCATTTAAAAAGTGTGCTGCTCATTGGCCAGCAGTGATGTAATAGCTAATGGCCGTCCCGTTGACCAACTTTGAGTTTATGAAAAGGAAATGCAATATCTGCGGTTATAATACGCAAGATAAAAATTTATTGTATGGTGAGCTACGAATTAGCAGCAAGATTTGAAGACGTGGGGAAGGGAGGCGGGTGGGTGAGGCCACTGGAATACATAGCGCTGGGGAGGGAAGCTTCATACCTTTCAGCTTCATTAAACCAATTTCACGCTGAGCTGAGCTAAGAGAGGAGGGACTGAATCTCGGGCAACGTAACAATGGCACATTGAGGAGAGAGGACCGGGGTAAATTAGGTACCACTTCAGAAATAGCAAATTAAAAAAGGGAAGTTAGAAATGGAAAGTTGGGGGGGATTATTATGTCTTTATTGTGGCACTGCAGACTCTTTTCGAAAGCTTCCTCATTTTCTCTCACCACTTCTGCTTGCCAGCCCGCCCCCCCCCCCTATAAACCAGCCTCTCTTAGAAAGAATGAGAATCTATTTCAGCCCCGGTAATTGGTTTTTAAGATGCTCTTACAAATAACTGCAGATTAAAAAATGGCAAAACCTCCGTAAGATCTTCTTTCCAGGTCCTTGATTTGATTTCGCCATCAATCAAAGCTTTTTTTAAGCTGCCCCACTACCATCTCCTCCCACATGAATTTAAAATTTCAGTCAAATGCATATAATTGTAAAGGTGATATAATTATGTGTTATATCTGTTTAATTGCATCAAGTTTAAAATGATATAAGCAGCAAAATATTTTCAGTCCAGCAGACCTTGCTATGTGGCACGTTAACTCTGCCACAGGGGTCTCTGCCCAAGTTGTGCACACAGGTTGCTTGTCGTCTGTAAGGGACATTATGAGGCCCACGGCCGTCTTGCTATGAAACGATCTTCTGCACAGCACAGGTCACGGTGGGTGAGAGATGGGGGGACCCTGGTCAGACTGACGTGAGCCATCCGGCTCAGAGCAAATGCCACCGCGAGGGTGATGGGATCCAAACTGAGTGACCCGTGTACCGCTACTGTCCCAAGCTGGAGGACAGAGAGGCGCGACCAGATAAGGCAGAGAAGAGCAGAGACGTGAAGCAGGAGTGGCTCACATGCTGAAAATTGTCAGATAAGCAAGGAAATACTACTGCTACTGTAACTTAATAATAACAATAATAACAATATGAGATACTTCATTGATCCACATGGGGAAATTCTCTTTATACCTCCCCCAAATCACTCTCTGTAGGTGAGAGCAAGCCGATCACAAAAGGCAGCCACCCGCAGCAGCGCTCAGGAAGCTGGGAGTTAGGGGCCTTGCTGAGGGAAGTGCAGAGGCCAGGCGTGATGATGATGATGAAGATGATGACAGAATAAACATCAAATATGCGTTGCTCCTAGAAGAAACTGCAAGAGCTGTTTAAGGTCTGATACTGCAAGTTAATAATAATAATAATAATAATAATAATAATAATAATAACCTGGAACATTAAGTGCCTATGGAGTTCTTCCAGTCATGCCTGAAGGAGATTTCATGGGTGGAGCAAGTCAGAAAGACAGAGTGAGGATAACGGCCAAGGTTTCAGCCATCATGAATGGGGTGGGTGGGAGAGGCAGAAGTGCATTGCTGGCCACTCGGAGAGTTTTCGGGGGAAGGGGAAGCGAAAATCTTGCTTCTGCCGGTGCAACAGATGTGTGGTGAATCTCCTACCCCCCCCCCCACCCCCCGTCACTGTGTCTGTCCCAGGACTCCAGCGGCTCACCGATTTTTTCTTGAAATCCTAAAGTCACAGAATAAATGTCCTATGAATTCAGAATTCAGATAAGAACGTTTTTGGGAATTTATTTTTTATCTTTCTTTAATGACTTGTGGTGTGTGTCTCAGCCCCCTGCTTGAAACATATTCCCACATGCATACAATTCACAAGTGATAAATATCAGATTCTTAAAAGTGTTTTGACACCCCATACTTTTTCGGTACATCAATGTAAGAGCGACACCAATCCATTATCATTCATAACAAGCGCACTTTGTGTGTGCGTGACACATTTAAAAACACGCTTGAGACGATATATGCTAATGAGTGCTTCATTCACCCTTATGCGATCAGTCTAATCTTTCCTGACTGGATTTTCCTCAGATTGTGAATTCTGACTGGTAGGATTCTGTGTTGCCCCGCCAGTCTCCTCAAGGGCAATGGTTTATTTTAATTGAAAATTAGCAAAACAAAACAAGGGCAGGAGAATCCCAGAGAGGGGCCCCCTTTTCTTTCAGCCCCCTGTTTCGTTGAATAATGCATTATGGGAGAGAGCAAACAGCAGCAGTAACCCTGAGCCCAAAGAACAATGGGCAGCACACAGCTCAACAAGGGGTGCCTCCTTTTATTCTTGGCCTGTCAATCCCCAGAGCCTGGGAATGGAGGGACAGAGGCAGGGAAGCAGCTGCTGACCGCCCGGTGTTGACCCGAGGACACCCTCGAGCCCGCTAGACCATTCCACGTCCGCCACCGTATAGTGGACGCCATGATGGGAATCCGGCTCTGAGGCTAATGCTGCCCGTTCTAAGAGCACGAAACCTGCTGTTACAGATATTACACAACTTGATCACAGCACGTGCTGACAAGCTAATCAATGTGATAAAAACTAATAACCAATGTGCTAATTAAATTAATATTATATTTATAATAATAAATACTGCTCACTGTTGGCATCCTAGAAGTGGATATTTGAAATCAGAATATATATATTTTTTTAAACTAACAAAAAAATTGGTTAAATTAATTTATTATTAAGTACCTGTATTGACACATTAGGAGCATTCATCAGAAATGTGGATCCTGCCCAACAGATTGAACTGAACTTTTATTATTAGAACCTCTGGAAGAGACTTTGGAATGGATTTAATATTATTGAGGGCAACAAGAAGAAAATAAATAAATGCACAAATAAACGAATTAATTCAAAACAAGGGGGGCAAAGTGCCAGAGCTACTTCTGTAAAGTTTTGCACCCCTTTCAAAAATTGAGATTCCAAGTCTTGCTTCCTTCCTGCAGCCGAGCACAGTTGCCATGTCGACCAGCAAATTGGCCAGGAAGATGAGAGATGATGTGGTTTCCCTGAAAGGTCCTCGACAAAGACCTTATTACAGCTGCAGCTTTTCAGAACACAATATTGTTGTCAAGTGGCTCTGATATGCGTCTGCCTTCACTGAGCCGTCCCTCTGGCATCGAGGCTTGTGTGTCCCATCAGCTGCTAAATAAAGGCCACCTTAACTCACGCACCTGCAAATATGCTCAATTACTAACACACCGAATACTGTGTTAATAAATTACTACTGTGCTAGTAAACTCCTATTTCAATCCGTCACGTCTGTGATTTTCTTTTTGAAAGATTATTGTTCAAGTGGCCCACAATTATCATTTAAAGTTCAATTAAATTTAAATTGATTGGGTCATTTGAAATATGGAAACCCGGTGATATACAGCCTTGTAGAGATACATACTTATATGACACCTGCAAGCATTATCTGTTAAAAGAATCGTTAGCTGTAAGGGGTTATGAGTTCACGGAAGTCACATCTACTGTATCAGAAAACATTACTGATGTGCGATCACTTCATTGAATCCTTGTGGAAAAAGGATAGATGTCCTCGGTCCTTTTCCGGAAGGTAAAAAAAAGTCTGGATGAAGGTACAGATGATTGACATGGTTGAATGTTTGAGTGTTTGGCTTGGTCTAACAACATCCTCCATGCTGATGCCCGAGGTAGATGTGGGTTAGGAGATAGCACCACGCTTATCCAGATCTTCACCTAGACCATTGTTCTGCTTATCTTCAGGCCAGCCTATCTGCTAAGCTCAGACTAATAGTGGATACAAGGGAAAACGGGGAGGTTCAGTTTGCCCGTAACAATGGAAACCTCTTGTTCGACTGCAGAGCCGTGAAGCGACCCTTTTAATTAGGACACAAGGAGCCCCCAAACAGAATGGTCACATGCTGATCGAGAACCCTGTCTGTTATTAGCCACTTGCTGTTTTTATAAAAGAGGAGGCATGAGAACCAATGTGTTCGTCTTATAACCCCCAAAATGCATTTCAGGACTAAGTCCAAAGTTAACAAAACGAGTAAAGTTGGAGCATCTGATCATACAGTGAGCATGTGTGACACAGGAGTTCACGGGGAGACAATAGTTTAGCGCAGGATTGCTGGTGATGGGGTCTTTTTTCAGAGCAGTGAACCATGCAGGTGTGCACCAGGATGTTCTGTCTTGTGTTTCTCAGACAGGACAGAGGAGCTGTCCCTAACTCTCCACCCCCTCAGGCAGAGTTTTGTGCCACTCAGGTTATCTAACCTCGGATCTGTGGCCCCAGAGAGGGTGGTGGATTGCGCTGTTAGAGGGTGGGGCCATTGCCCCCCTCCATGCGGCTCTGGGAGACTAAATCCATCAAATATATCAAGCCACTTTTTCTTGAGCTCAGGTAACATTGGGGGAAGGAGGTCAGGGTGAAGTGGTTGGGGGGGGGGGATGATCTTTCAGACAGATCAGGGCTGGGAGGAGGGGATACTTCTGACCCCAAGGTGCAGTGCAACTCAATGCCGCAGCCCCCATCCCAGAGGTGAATGGGGAAGTGGGAAGGAGACACTGGCCTCAGTGCTTATGCAGATTTGCCTGTGGATGAAACTGAATAAATCTCAGAACAGGAATTCAACTAGAGGCCAGTAAATTTGAAGACTTTTAGGGAGGTTTCAGGTGTCACTATGGGGGGCGGCATTAACTGACTTTTATAATTGATGAAGTCACACTTTACTTGAGGCAGCTCAAATAATGTACTACAGCCTTATTTAATTTATTAATTAACCAGTAACTAAGTGTTAGTTCATACTAATCCCATGTTCATACCTCATTAATTATCATATTAGATCATGCATTTCATGCAGTTACTATATTTGTTCATGATATGTACTTGAGTAGTAAAATAAGTAACTAATTTACTTGAACCCCCTCAAGTAAAAATTAACTCTATTGTTTTTGGTTTCGGCACTTGAACCAAAAATCTATTATGCATATTAACTCCCCAAGAGAGCCAAGGTACACTATCACATGGTCAATTATTTGCATGGCCTATAAACATTTGTGTAATTGAATTTCTATTTTCATTAAGCTGAAAGTATAGAAATCATATGTTAAGGGGTGTATTCTACTAAACAAACATACATTTTGTTAATTTTATCTATGTGTGACAGTTTGGATTTTTCCAATAATTCCGTAATTAGCCAAACTAATTAAGTGGTTGGTTAGCACAAAAGCACATATCCCTTTAAACCAAGGAAAGGACCACTGCTTTGTTTTGTCGATTCTGATTCTGTGGTTTAGATAAACATCTTACTTGTAGATGAAATTGACTAATTACACATTGCAGCTATTCCTTCAACAGGACTTATAACCAAAAACAAACGAAAGACATATAGTCAGTGTGCAGGATGTGGTGTTACGCTTGATGATATGTAGAATGCATTTTGAGTCCCAGCAGTGGAGAAAGACAAACACTTCATATGTTTGCCTGCATCAGAGCCTAGTTGATAGGCCAGGGGGTTGAAGGGTCATGTTTACCTGTGGAAGGTATTTCCTGTGAGCTGATAAGACCGATGGAAGTGCCCTGTTACAGGTGAGTGGAGACAGACTCAGGAAACTACGTTGAATAGTGTCTGACACCGTAAAATGCCTCCTCTGCTGCATACACAGGAATATATACCACACAGTGGTAGAAAGTTCAGATCCAGAAAGTAAAAATCCAGACCAAGGTTTTGGTTCAACCAACCAGTTGAGTATAAAAAGTCACATTCATAGAGTACTCAAAATTTTGGTCTGGATTCATACTTCCTGAACCTGACCTTTCCACCTTGAGTATCTTATGCATGTGAATACCCTGATTTCAATAACAATCTGCATATCTTAGTCAGTGTAAAGGTTGGCATTGGTTTGGGAGATTTAGCAGGACAACTTGAGATGGGAACTAGAAATTGGAATAGGGAGTTTATTTGTACCCTGTGGGATGCAACATGTCCGGCACCCAGAACAGACCTCTGAAGCTGTGTCTGACTTAAGGGGCCGCATCCTTCGAAAGGAATCAGTCTACGTAGATTTTGTGGGCTGCATCCTTCTGAGGTCCATGCAAAAGAATTCTTGGGACAGCTTGGGCTGAGAAGGATTCAATGGGCGTATCCTTCACAAGCTGCCAAAAGAAGGAAGCATCTCGACTGCATTTCAAGGAGCCTTCGGAATGAGACGGCCTTGTACTTTGGCAGTGACCCATTCGATCTTCCATTGCAGCCCTAAAAGGAAGCAACCCCTGAATTGAGACACAGCCCAAGACGTCATTTTGGCTCTACAAACTGAAACATAATAACAAGAGTCCACACCCTGCCCCCTCACCAAATCTGCCTACTTTTTTACGTCAATGTTAAATTGTACAAAGCGATGAGCCCAGGGCCTGGAGTTGTAGACAGTCCCCAAAATTCTGGTTCTTCTTCTGGTTGTTGCAGTAGCATTTTATGCTGTAGGTAGGGCCTGAACAGTTACTTTAGCCAAACCCCTCCCCTACATTTGGCCCTAGATGGATGGGATCAGTCTTCCAACAATTTGCCGTACGCAGCCTTATGGCATTAGAGTAGAAATCGCTTGCTCCTGAACTATCAATAAAGCTTCATTCTCAAAGACATCTGCTTTACCCTCAGTCAGCTGCAGAACATACAGAGATACATACTGATGAGATGTTTATTAACCTGCGCACTTCCTGGGAGGCCCACCCATGTGAAGCGAGGCGTCTTGACCTGACAGGGATGCTGCTTGTTTTTGCTTCCTCTTCCTGGGGAACCCGGAGTAGCCAGGTCCTTTTCCGCTGAGGCACTGGGAGAGTCAATGAAGTAGAACATGTTAACAAGCTGAGCTGAGACAAAGGTGGTGAAAGACACACAGAGCGGAGAGGGAACAAGAATGGAGGTCACGGATACAGATGGGGAGGGGAAAAGGAGCAGTGAATACTCGCAACAATACTAATTACTACCTTACTTTACTGGAGGAATCCCCAAAACCTCTATAACTGCTTTTGTTTATCGTGCTGAAATTTGCTGCTTTTGTTAATGGTAAGTGTGGGAAAAAAATGTCCATATCATGGAGTTATTTTTATCCTACAACAGCTGTTCCATCTCTTGTTTTCCTGTGACGTATTTCACACAGACTTTTCATGCTACATAATGTGATTTCTGTCTGTGTCGGTTCTCTTAATTTTTAATTTAATTATTACAGATATTCATTAGAATGTTGACAATGCTGAGAACCAGTGTATGAACACTAACTGAAGTTAATTGAACAATGACAGATGCTGATGTAGTACTCATTACCTCATACCTCAAGGGATGGGGGTTTGAATCATGGCTCTCGGTGGAGTCTGAATGTTCTCTCTGTGGAGTCTGAATGTTCTCTTTGTGGAGTCTGAATGTTCTCTCTGTAGAATCTGCATTTTTTCTCTGTGGAGTCTGCATGTTCTCTCTGTGGAGTCTGCATGTTCTCTCTGTAGAATCTGCATGTTCTCTCTGTGGAG
>JAABNY020000048.1:7336822-7349561 GCA_015164015.2 Brevimyrus niger
TGCATGTTCTCTCTGTAGAATCTGCATGTTCTCTCTGTGGAGTCTGCATGTTCTCCCTGTGGAGTCTGCATGTTCTCCCTGTGGAGTCTGCATGTTCTCCCTGTGGAGTCTGCATGTTCTCTCTGTGGTTCACCAAGTGCTCTGGTTTGTTTCTGCTGTCCAAAGACATGTCGTTAGGCTAACTGATGCTCCTGGAGTGTCTATGTACGCTGCAGTGGAATAGCATCCTGCTCAGTATCACCAGTCTCGTACTCCTTGTCTTATCGGACTGGTTCCAGGCTCACCACCCCTTTGTACTAGAAATGTAGCTACAGAAGATGACACGAGTTCAATAAAAAATTCATTTCAAAATCCATAAATACCACATCCCCAAAACCCTGTCTAGTCTAAGCAGGTGAAAGATGACTAAGTGGATGACGAACATCCCATCCAATATCTATATCACTGATATGACCATCCAATGTCGTTCTGCAAGCAATCTGAAAGCCGTCCTCTGTGTATCACTCTTGGCATAGAACCTTAGCAAACACGTGGCTAATCCCGGCTAGCTTGCGTAGTGCAATGCTTTCTTTTGTACATTCACGTGCATGAATTTCATCACATAACACATGTGGACTCCTTGCATGGCTGCCTGGGTCTTAACGTGGGGGGCATTTAGTCCTCTTACCCCCGCCAAAAAGAAGGACCCATTATCCTGGAGGAAGCACATGGCTGTCTTCATGGCCAATCCAAACATGAACCCGTCTCTAATAAGAAGGAAACACAGCCTTGTACTTCAACCTCCAATCCCATTTTCAGGCCATGCAGCTGGGAGAGCACTTAGCTGTGTCATTCTATCTGACTCTCCTGGCCTGGGAACAGGCTCCGTTTTGTGTGCCCTCGTCTCTGATATGACTCCAGAAATGGAAATGAAGCCGTGCATCATTAGGAAAGGCAGGTGTCCACAGAACGGGCCCAGGTGAAGGACCAAGAAGGGGTGGGGTGGCTGTGTGTGTGTGTGTGGGGGGGAGGTTCCGGGGAAAGCAGGCGGCTCCACACAGGTCCTCTGTAAAACCCCCCAGCACTTAATTGGCCATGTAATGAGCTTCTACTGAATGGGGTTGCTTCCGTGGAGCCACTGGAGAGCCCTATGCGTTTGGTGCACCTCCCACAATTCCCCATCTCCAAAGAATACACAAAAGTGCTGTCGACACCAAAAAAAAAAAAAATCGAAGTCTGTTCGGTTCACATTTGATTTCCGTGCCCAGCTTCGTCTCGTGACTCCTCACCAGCATATTGGCAGCCCTAGGGACTCGTGCTAACGTGGTGTTTGGCATGGCTTTTCAAATCGCCCATTATGTTTATTTGGAAAAATTATAATTTACATTTACAGTCAGCCCTCTGTATCCACGGGGCGTTGGTTCCAAGACAAAATCCACAGATACTCAACTCCATGATATACAATGCTAAAGTTTGTGCATATAGCAGACATATATTCCCCCATTTACTATAAATCATCTCTAGATTACTTATAATACCTAATACTATGTAAATATTCTGTATTGTTTAGGGAATAATGACAAGGTAGAAAGTCTACAGGTACCCATTTTTTCACAGAAATAAAAGATGTACACAACATACTTGTGAATGAATAAAATGAAGGTTTAGTGCGTAATTGACATCAGTTATTTTGCCTGGATTTAGCATAATGCTCAGCATGCAGAACATTGTTTTTTGGAGCTTCCTGATATTTTTTTTCCAAGTACCATGGATCTGCGGTTAGTTGAATCCACGGATATGAAAACCATGGATACAGAGGGCCAACTGTACATATTTAGCGAACATTTTTGTCCAAAACAGCACACGAGTGAGGCAAATGGCACATTATATACATATGGCTGTCAAGTCAACTAGGCATAAAGTGCAGGTAGGCCAACCTTCCATCGAATGCTGAGATACAAGTGTAGCAGTTTTTGAGCAAAAGCCACCAACACCTTCTAATATAAAATAAGAACCAAATAGAGGAATTATTGGAAATCAACTGAAAGTGCCAATCAGAACAAATATGCATGTCAGCACATTAGGGAAAACTCCAACTAACCCATGGCCCTAGACATGGCTTTCCACACAGCTAATACAATACAGATAACTGGTGAAAGCCTCCTTGCGAGGCTCATGGTAAAATATTATCTCCCATGATCCCTCAGTGGGTGGCTGACAAATAGGGCACCGTTGTCATCTTGCCTTGCAGGGCCCGGGGTTAATGATCGTTCACTTTGGGAGTTTAATTCTTGCAGATAGCACTTTTTCACCCTTCACCAGATGTGGGTGGGACTTTAATGCGCCTATCAAAATGGCTTGACCTCTGAGCCCCATCCAATTGTGCAGCGGCGCATTCCAGGGGCCACTCTATGGCAACGAGGCATCTCAGTGGGTGTCAGAGACACTGATGTCATCCTTCTTCCTCATCTCCTCTTTTCTCTTTTCTCACATTTCACCCGCACTGAGACCTTTTCACACCGGCCCGCTTCCTGGATTTTAGCATTTCCCTTTTCCCACACAGTGCATGTTTCAAATATGTTCCCCACAGCTGAATTGAAGGACAGTAAGTTTCAGACAATTGCTTGTATTTTTTTTTCTATAATCCACATACACCTGAAATAAAAGCACCCTTAGGCTTAATAGACACTAGCCAGGTCATTGGTAATGAGAGAATTCATCTCAAAGAACAATGGCAATGTTCCGTAGAGAGAAGGAAGGACTAGAGAGTTACCTGGGATGAAAAGATTAAATAAAATATCTCCATCTTGGGATGCCTTGCGCTGGATGAAAAAAAACTTTGGAATTTAAAACAAGAAGCAGTAAAAACCTTTAAGGGCAACATGTTGTGGAGGGGGCACAGCACCAGGGTGGTTGGAGATAGATCTGAAATCCAGGAAGCTGGTCTCGAATCTCTCCTTATAGACTAAACCCTGGCCACAGTTCTCTCAACTCTACCCACTTCCCTTAGACTTTGAGAACTGATGCATTGTGTCGCATAAAAACCTTATTCTTGTAGCTTGTGGCTGCCAAAGCGCAAGTGAATTCAAAACAATGCAGTGGAAATATACTTTTACAATGCTTCAGCTGCCTCTGTCTTTGACAAAAACAGAATCTCCCTGCATTTTCCTCAGAAATCAGAGCTGTGTAGCTTGAATGAAAAGGTGTGACTCTTTTCTAGCGTGATGCGTTCAGTCCGGAGAACCACACGGGACTGTCCTTCCAGTCCGGAGAGACACACGGGACTGTCCTTCCAGTCCGGAGAACCACACGGGACTGTCTTTCCAGTCCGGAGAACCACACGGGACTGTCCTTCCAGTCCGGAGAGACACACGGGACTGTCCTTCCAGTCCGGAGAGTCAAACTGGACTGTCCTTCCAGTCCGGAAAACCACACGGGACTGTCCTTCCAGTCCGGAGAGTCACACTGGACTGTCCTTCCAGTCCGGAGAGACACACGGGACTGTCCTACCAGTCCGGAGAACCACACGGGACTGTCCTTCCAGTCCGGAGAGTCACACTGAACTGTCCTTCCAGTCCGGAGAGACACACGGGACTGTCCTTCCAGTCCGGAGAACCACACGGGACTGTCCTTCCAGTCCGGCAGCATATCTGGCTGTTCTCTGTAGAGGCTGTATGGTCCTGTTCAGCTGGGATGCACTTCATCCTAACATTTACCCGGAACCCTGCAGACCGTGCCTTATTTGATATGTTTTTCCCCAGTGGGAAGTACAAGGTGAAACCTTGAAACTTTTAAATCTTCTCTACTCCAGTTAACTTCATATATATAGCGGCATTTGCACACTCAGGACGATGGCAGCCAAAAACTGGTCAGCTAACTGAACAATACTCATCCATTAAAGCATTATTTTGAAATTTAATTAGATGCAGCGAAGGATCTGATTCATCTTCTTCATCCTGCAGGAAAACAAAGCATAGACATAAAAAAACATTTGATGTAAGCGTGTATTTGTCTTGAAAACCCTCCAGGTTTATTAAAAGTAGAAATGTGATTCTTAAAATCATGCAACCTTGTGTCTTTGATCCAAAACAATTCTCAATTGTTGTGTGCATTGTTTTTGGTTTGGTACACACAACGAAACCAAAGAATACATTTCTCTACAGGGGCGAAACTGAAATTCACAAGTAGATCTTCAACATGGAAAAAATTATGCTAAATGTTGGTTCCGGTTAATTCTAGTTAAAGTCATAATCTGGAGTTCAGGAACTTTTTGGATTCCCAATGAATTAGGCTTTAGGCTGCACCAGCCCTAAAGAGAGTGTTTGCAGTTTTAATAATAAACAATTTCAAAACAGACTCTGTTTTTCATACAATACTGAAATTCCATGGAATCGTGAAGTGAAAACCAAGGTTTGCCCCAAACCGTGAATTTTGTGCACTGTTACACCCCCATCCTAGCTAATGCGGCACCCTGGTGAGCATCACCGCTGCTGCTTGCTGTTTGAGGCAAAGTGAAATTGGCTGGCAAGACGACACCCCCTCACTGGCCTATGTAGCCCATAGGATTGACCAGCCCTGACACCCCATGTGTTTCTAACAACAGTGACATCACAATAACAATGATGATGATGATGCCGGCAACATGGCATTAATATAAATGGTTATTAGGACTTATCTCTAATAAAACTACTGCTGTAGGATCGCTTCATTTATGTTGAAAGTATTATTTGCTCAATAATGTAAATGTAAATATGAGTGATAATTTTTCCAAATAAAAGTAAAGCACAATTACAAAGCCAAACCCAGAACGAGTTCAGATCTTTCATCTGCTAAAATTGTGAATTAGGTATAAGTGAAACAAAATTCCCTACAGGCTGCAGTCTGAGTTCACTGTAGCACCAAATGGTGCCTTTTTCACATTAATTATTAGTATCAGTCATACAAAGAACGATGACGAATCATTTGGAAAATAGAAAAAAAAACGGAAAACTCGAAATCTACTGCTATTGCTCTGATCTCTTCCCACATTTAGCTCACCTACTACTGCTCTGTGCGTGTATGTCCCACGAATGACAAAGAACTCAGAAAATAATACGGAAACACCATCAAACACCAAAACGACAAACAGTTGAATGTGCTTTATTTATATTTGTTAGGAAATAGCACAGAGCATAGAGGATTCATGAATTTCAAACCCCACACAGACACAAATATATATATGTACACACACACACACACACACACACACACACACACACACAAACACACACAAATCTCAAATCCTGATACTTAATTCTCACTATCAAAGTTTCTCAAAATTCCATTTCTTTTTTGGTTATTTCCTCATCAATAATTTGACAAATACTCCATTTTTAACTTTGCCCGTTTTATTCTGCCTGCCCCCCCCACCCAACCCCCACTACCATTTTGAATCCGGTTATTGATTGCCTGTCCCGCTTCACTTGGAAAAGGTTGATAAAAGGAGGTTTTCACTTTCTCTATTCGAAGTGACAGCTCCCTGACATGAATAATGGAAACTCTCCTTTCACAGGCAAATCAGCCCAATTCAGCACACCCCTCCAGTTTGAATGGAGAAGTCACAGTTCCGCCCTAGTCATTCCACTCGCTTCACAAGCCTCCAAAGTTAGCAGGACACTTCTAAGGGACAACATTGTTCTTTGTCAACCGCTTTCCCCCCAAAACCATTAAATAGATAAATACATATATACACAAACAAAAGGAACTACAATGGCTCGCCATATTCATTTGGTTTTAATGCGTAATCCACCTTTTTTCTTATTGACTTTCGTCTTCATTTGTTTGCGTACGACGCAGTGTACATGCAGAGTAATGCGATTATAATGACTGGGATAGTGGATACGGCATTTCTCTTGTTTCAGGAAACATCTGTTTTTCCCAGTAGCACTAATGGTGAAATGCTTGAGATGCACTGAAAAATTTATGTCAAGCATGAGAAACAACTTATTTATATTTAATGGAAAAAGTGAAGGAATCAATATGATCTCTCAGTGAAATGACCAGTTTAAGTAAGTCATATTATAGCAATTATTTATAGTCACATGTGTACCATTGTGGATTCAATATGTCTTTATTATTATTTTGAGTCATTAGAGTATCTCCCGTCCCCCCACGACCCGAAATGCAGTGAGTTACCCTGCTGTCACAGGAAGGGGCACTGTAGGGTACTGTATACTGACACTAATAATAACATAGACACCGTTTCCAACACTCCAGCCACTGACATTTCTCTACAAGCACAGATGCTTGTCTATTTCCACCAGTTTTTAAAAGCATCTCAACAAGGTGTATGTTAGCTTTTCAATGCTGCCGAGTTAAAACATTTGAGCGCGACTTTGAGTTGCTTTTAGTCCACTGGCATAGATTGGCACCTGTAACCCGCCACATTAGACTACCAAATCACTGCAGCTTGTTGTGAAGTCCCCTGGTGACTTGTGTGCAGCTGCAAGGCATTCTGGGAGGTCATGGTAAGTTTCGGATGTCAGACAGAGCTGGGCCCACATTCAAACAGCACTTCATGAAGCCGCAATGAGCAGAGCTTTGAGCAAAGGAAGCAGAATGCTGTCCCTGCTTGTACCTACAGCGGCCGGACCACACAAGAAACACCATTTTAAATATTGCTGTATATAGGCCAAGAAATCATAATTCCCAGTTCTGTAGTTCCACAGTCTGTCCGAAAGCACCACCCAAGATATAATAAACAGCTTACTTGGCCATCATTTTATAAATGCAGCTCTTCAAGTTTCAGCTGTCGATAAAAACATGCCCAGAATACTCTTGTAGGGACTGAAATATATGAAATATCTTGACTGATAATTCATTGATGTTACACATTGATTTTACGTTCATAGATTGCAAGTGTAACCTATATTTTGATAATGAACATATTTAATAATTATTTACAGTATGTGGTATTTTCCCAGTGAATTTTTACAGTAATATGTCAACTGATATAGTTTAATGCTTTGTGCCTTTGAGAGCATCAGGTGACATTGTCTGAGGTTATTGATGATGTAATTAGATGCAGTTAGTTAGGGGAAGATAAAGTCACATGGTCTTTGAGCTGAGTCTGTGGCAATCACACTTTACACTTTTTTACTAATGCAGGTATTGGTCGACTTGCGTCTGCATTTGCGACTGATACTACATTGACTCAAGTCAATTCGGGTGTCTCTCAGTAGCTGTAAGGAGAGGGAAGACAAACATAAATACAGTGCAACATGCACAGTACTTTACCGCAAATTTTAATGTGAATATAAAATCACAATACTTTATAATAGAGAGATTAAATTGCAGTTTGAAATAAAAATATGCAGCCGGCAGCAAACAATGGGAGTTGAGAAAGAAAATGGAGCCTGAAGCTGCAGCAAACAGTATAATACATTTCTTTTTATACAAGGAAACAACAAAGTACAGGTGCTGTATCTGTATCATATACGCTCATTGTTGCCGTGGATGACATCATACATACATGACTTCATACATACCATGTTACTGGTTAGTTATGGACAGTGAGTCATTATACGGCTGACAGTGCTGCCCATTTTCCTGCACCTGTTACACCAAGTGATACATCCACTAACTCTAACTACGTCCGCCTCTCGATCAGTGTTTATTATTCACTACGGACCTCGGACATGAATGAGGGCGGACGTGACTCGAGAGGACCGCCGCCGACAGATAGCTGTGTTTGAAGACATTAAAAAGTCATGATGTACAGCTGAGCATTTCAATGACCCGTAGACACGACAGTTCTCTATCCGTCTATGGCTCCACTCACCTGTATGGGCGTCATTGACTTCCATGCCCTCTACAGCTTCCTCTCCCTTTATGGAAGTTTTAGGAAACACTTTTCATATGGGAATAAAAAAAAAAACCTTGCACAAGCTGTGCAAAAATCAACTCATTTAAGATTATGCTTTCGTTCACTTCGTATTACTAGACATCAAAATACATCAGTGTTTGTGGGAAAGCAGACAAACTAAACTGGTTACAGGGTCCAGTGATGTTTATGCTGATGTCTGCATGCCAATGTGTACGAAACACTATACACTAAACATACCTCAAGATAATGTGGATTTTGAAAAGGAAGACATATCATGTCCAACTCCCAGACACAGATTTGGGGTGAGTCCCCTTTTTATTCTTCCTCATGCTTCCCCCCAACCCTAAAAAAAGCATCCACACCCTTCTGTGAATGTGCACTTGTTCCTGGTTTCAATTCGCCATTCAGTCCCCACTAAGAAGACAAGCCCTGATCACAATATTGTCAGGACTCTGTTGGTTTTCTGGTTCAAATCCTTGTTCACGCTGTTTGCTGAGTACTTATCTGCTGTGACAACCTTCAGACAAACAGAGCACCCCTGAAAGAGGTCTTCCACAAGCAGATTCTTCCTGCTGGGCAGTCACGAAGCAGGCCTTTCACTCCCTCCATCAAGAAGGGGCGGGGTGAGTGAGCCTGCTCACAACACCTCTTTCTTGGAGGATGGAAGCAGACCAAGGCCTTGCACCTTAGGCTAGGCCACCAGGACACATTCAGTGAGGACACAAGTGATTTGCAAAGCACACACCTGTCCTCTCACCTCCGCTCAAGCCTTGCTTAAAACCCAAAGTGGAAAAGCCAGGCAGTACAACCTTCCCAGCATTTGATGTCTATGCGTTGGTAACTAAGGACGAAAACTTCTAATAGGGTTCATATAATTTTACAATCATGCATGCTTCTTAATCTGACATAACCCTGTAAAATATGTATGAGTAAGTTTGAAACTGAAGTCAAGCTAGATAATAGCAATGTTTCTCTGAAGGTAAGACACAGAGAAAGGTGAATTTCCATTGTACCTGGTACCATACTCTCGGTATGGTACTTTCAGTACTTTCCCTTTTTACATTGACTTCTGGTTGAGTACCAGTACCAAAAGTTCTAGTATCCAAAGTGCCAAACCAGCTGGGGTACTTTTTGTGGTACTTTGGTACTTTTCGGTGGAACTTGAAATGCTTTTTTTGTTGCTTGGTTATGCTAGTAGCCTGCCTCTGAAACACATTATAACCGACAAAGTTGCAAATTCAGAAAACGATGATAAAGAAAAAATAAATGAAAACAATAAAGATAATTAAGATAAATAAAGATGGATGCGTGGACAAATGAAAGACCCAAGCTCAAATTGCAATCTGGTCAGAAGAACAGGTACATCAAGATCAGGATGATATGAGAAGAAAAGCATTTTGTATAATATACTAGGACAGCATTTAATTTTTTGTTGTAATAAATATTGGGGTATTTATAAAGCAAAGACATGTTTTCACACACCCATCTAGGAGTGATTTAAACAGCAAGTATGATAATGATTATGGTTGTCTCAGAGAATACATGCAACAGCAGACTTTAAACCAATTTTTAAACATGTACTTGATAATCGGGAAAATAAATATAATCATTAATATAATCATTGCAAAATTTGCTATGTTTTTTTCCCCCCTAAGACAGAGAAAAAATGTTATAGTGAAACAAACTCCCTGTGCTATAATGTCCATAGAGAATTGAAGGTAAGAAAAAGGCAGATCTTAATCTAGGTGACTAGCGATGTAAGAAGTGCATGTGCAAATCATGCGGTGTTAGTATTAATATCGCTTATCATCCGGCCCTATAGGATACTACAGTAATTTTTCAGTACAAAATACCCCACTTTGTGGTGTGATGCCATTCGGCGCCGGTACCGTTTTTTAACGCCAGTGGAGAACCAACAACTTGATGTACCATACTCTTGGTACTTTCTCGAAGTACCAAAAGTATGGTACCTGCTGCTGTGGAGGAGTGTCCTAAGCGACCAGGAGCGAAGTTCCTGCACCTGGAACCGTGAGCAAAAATATCTTGCCAAAGCCTCCTGAAGCGCTGCGTCCTGTCCTCGTCGCCGCCTCCTCCCCGCGAGTCGCAGTAGCGTGCCATTAAACAAGATGCGAAAAAAGACGGCGCAATTAATTCAATCAGTATTCACAAGCCATTCACCCGAGCTGTGCATCGCCTGAGGCCCGGAGCTTCGTCCCAAACAGAAGGCGAGTTGTTTTGGGAGTGCCACAGACGGGCCGCCCCGCTTCGCCGTCGGCCTGCTGTCGAGCTGTGCTCACTTGAGCATCTTCAGCGCGGTGCCTTCCTGCGCCCTTTCACTGCACCAGGGCAGGAAGTGCCTTCCCGATGGAAGATGCAATCTCCTCTTCACTGTACCAATTCATGCCGGTGCCAGATGTACAAAGACATCTGCCTGTATCTCAATCGGTGTTCAATTTTGGTTCGGTCGATTTCATGAAGCAGATAGCCCCCCCCCCCACCCCACCCCCAAATGTGATTTGAAGCTCTCTCTCTCTTTTTCACCATCACATAATTCAGGACTGATTCTTTTCCCTGCAGAAGAAGCGAGTTTAATTGAGATCTGCATTTAGAGCTGATCTGGTACAATTATACAATTAAAGTGGAATTGAATCAATATGTGTGCCTCCGTTTTCACCAATTTGCCCATAGTTAAACTCTGGATTTCTTTTCAGGGGATGCAAATCTTACTTATTTAGCTGAAAATTGTGCGTAATTGCACATTTTCATATCGGCACCTTTCAACAGGGGGTTTCTCCTAGTTAAATCACATTAACCCCCCAGAGGCACTTGGGAGTATTTTCTGCCAGGAACCAATTTAGAAATACGCTACACCTGGGCTATCAAGTACAAACCGGCTGATACTGATTTAGCTTGATTCCAGCATTCCGTTGCTGGGAACGAGCTTCACATGGACAAATCTCCTGAAAGCTATGGTTCACATTTGTGAGAGTAAATGGAGACTCTGAGGCGAAATGTTATGTCTTAGAAATCTGTAAAAGGTAAATGAGTTTGCTTACTGCAGGCAACCTTCGTAATCTTAATTTGGTGTAATTCTGTTTCCCCCTTTTCCGGTTACTTTAAGTTTAAGTTTGACAGAAGTCTCTGGCAAGGTTAAGATTTTTAACTTTATTAATTTCCTGCACTGTCAAGAAAATATAAAACCACTTTGTACCTTTGCTTTGATACACAAATGAACTATGAGAAACATTTTTGTACCATTGGTGGTACATTAATGTTGTTTGTATCTTGGGGATGTTCCTCAGAATCCATTTCTGTATCCTAAATTAGACTAAAAGGTACATCTACCTGGAGCTGAGGGTACAACTGGCAGACCCTTGAGGGTACAGCCTCAGTGACGAGCAAAGGTACAAACCGGTGCTCTGTTTTCAGAAAATATGGGAGTTAAAAATCATGTGCTTTTTCACTCGTTATTTACTTGCAAGATACAAATAAATGAATATTACATTATTATCACATGTGTGGCAATGTACATACATTTCTAGCCACTTCTGTGTCTACATCTGTATGATGCTTAGAGTGAGGCTCCCACTACCCTGATCGCAAAACATTCATAACTGCAAGGGCATTGACAGAATGTTATGATGACATCTGAGCAACATTCTTTACCTTTTGTCTTTGCTCCGAAGCAGAATGTTGCATATTACCCAGAGCTGTTTTCTTATTAATCTCACCTGAACTGTCAGTCTGTGACGACAACAAACTGTCGATAACAAGAGACTGTTTTAACTCGTGTCCTTTTTACGGAAAGCAAACGGTGAACAGAAATGTCAGTCTCCCGGGCACAGAGAGTGATGCCTCGGCTTGTGTTAAAAGCAGCCGCCTTAAACAAGCCCCGCGTGACCCCTCCCCAGCTACTGAATAAAAATAATGCACAAAAACGTAGTGAAGGTGGAACCGCCCAAGAAAAAAGGGGAGATTTTAAGCAACAGATAAGTCGTTCGGATCCTTAACAGGGTATAGTGCTATTATCTTAGCTGAATGAAAATGAGATTTAGTGGGTTTTCTACTTAATTTAAATCAATAGAATCTCCACCTTACATATTGCAGGGGTAATGTAATGGTGAGAGAATCACAAAAAAGGTTTTGTGCCTGTGACACCACCTATAGTGGGGCTGTGTTGTCCGGAGAGAAAAAGGAGAGCAAGAACGTTTCTTTTTCCTTCTCCTCAGCAGGACTATCTGCTAACACATTCTAATTGATGCTGCCGCGTTCCAGCACAGAGCACATTCAGTGAATAACGAGCCAGAAGCTGAATGCCCATGAATCGGTCAATCCGGGCAGAGCAGTGAAATACACCCACATCTCCTCAAGCAAACCCCACCTCCTTCCTACTGAAGCCTACAGTCGAGCTTTACTGCCCATTAAAGAAGCACAGTTTTATAGAAATTCAGCCAACAAAAGCTGTCAATCTGCGAGGGCTCCCTAAAGCTTGGATTCACACAGGCAGCAGTGACAGCCCGCCCGTCCGGCCCCCGTCCAGCTAACCCCAAACTGCCCCCCACCCCACATATGCCCTCTCTATATCACACACACACACACAATCACACACAGGTTTGCAATCATATCGTTATGGGGACTCTCCATTCATTTCTATGGGCAAAACTTTAATCCCAACTATAGCAACCCGAACCCCTATCCAGGCCCATCCTTAACCATAAGTAAACCAACAAAAATCTTTTGCCATTTTTAGTTTCTAGATTGCAGTCATAGATTTTCATAAAACAAAATCTCCCCTTGTGGGCATGGAAAAGAAACTGGTCCCCACAACGTCAAAACATTATAGGTATATTCAGTCCCTGCAAAGTCATGTGTATCTGACACCCCCCCCCCCCCCCC
>JAABNY020000048.1:7355005-7366584 GCA_015164015.2 Brevimyrus niger
TGCCACTGCCCGGTGCAGTGGAGTCAGCCACATGTTGTCTTTGGCATTGACACGAGCCCCTGCAGAGAGACCATTCAAGAAAAATAATTTTATCGGACAGGAACATATAAGAAGGTAACCATATTACTGTTATAAAACAAGCCATAGTAATTACATTAAAATAAATGTATTAAAAGGCAAACATTCCAATAAAGGAATGTATGGGGGGGATATCAATGACCAATCTTACGAATTCCACATGCCTAGATAGCGTAGACTGTTTTTGATATAGCAGACCCACAGAAAGGGGGCAAAAAAAAACGTGTTGCGAATGGTTGAGTCATTTCAACAAAGGAGATGATCACTCTATTAAAATTGAAGTTGCTCTCTTGATTAACGGCCATAGTCGGTTTCATACTGTCAGCAGCACAGACAGATGCCAACTATTTGCAGATCACTTATGGTTACACACCAACAAGACACGCGCATTCCACAGCAAACATTACGCAGTTACGACTGTTACTATTAATATAAATCCACGAATGCACATGTTCATTTATACTATTTAAGATACGCAAGGTGTGGTGCAAAGCAGGCTAGTACCTTCTTTCCAACCTCATCCATCTTCTGTCAGCCAAAGCAGGTGGGATCAGAACTAATGTGAAAAATTCTCCCCCGGGGCTCCGCACAGGCAGGGCTCCGGAACGGCGACTCGTACAACGTCGTGTCGCTAAAACAACATCAATTCCATTGATTAGCGAAAAGGCAGGTCGTTTATGCTGTCCAGTTTTACGTGCTTAATGATATTTAAATTGTGCTGCTTGAATATAAGAGAACCCCAGTTTTTTAGAAGTGTTTTTTCAAGTCAAAATAGTATTTTGAATTTATGATTTATGTTTTGCACATTTAGTCATTATAAAAGCATCTTGGCATGTTTTTCTGTGTTTGTTTAAGTATTCAGTGAATGTAGTTATTTATTTACTTATTATCTTGTTTGTATTAGACTCAACTGACACTAAACGAACAAAGGTATTGGGCCACCTGGCCATTACACTCACAGGAACTTTTATGAGATCCCATTATAAATCCATAGACACCAGTATGGAGCTGGTTCCCCCCTTTGCAGCTATAACAGCTGCCACTCTTCTGGGGAGGCTTTCCACAGGATTACGGAGTGTGTCTGTGGGAGTTTTGGCCCATTCAGCCAGAAGAGCATTTGTGAGGTCAGGTACTTCTGATGGACGTGAAAGCCTGGCTCACAATCTCTGTTCTAGTTCATCCCATAGGTGTTGGATGGGGTTGAGGTCAGGGCTCTATGTGGGCCTGTCAAGCTCCCCCACACTGAACTCACCCAACCACATCTTTATGGACCTTGCTTTACACACAGTCATGCTGAAACAGAGAAGGGCCGCCTTCCCCGAACTGTTCTCACAAAATCTGAAGCATGGAATTGTCTAAAATGTCTTGATATGTTGAAGCAGTAAGATTTCCCTTCACTGGGACTAAGGGGCCTATAGCCCAACCCCTGAAAAACAGCCTCATAACATTATCCCTCCTCCAGCAAACTCTACAGTCGGCACAGTGCAGTCAGACAGGTAACATTCTCCTGGCATCTGCCAAACCCTGACTCGTCCATCACACTGCCGGACAGAGAAGCGTGATTCGTCAGTTCACAAAACATGTTTCCACTGCTCGAGAGTCCAGTGGTGGTGTGCTTTACACACTCCACTCGACACTTGGCATTGCGCTCGGTGATGTGAGGTTTGCATGCAGCTGCTCAGCCATGAAAGTCTATTCCATGAAGCTGCCGGCTGGGATTAATGTCAGAGGAAGTTTGGAACTTTGCGGTTATTGAGTCAACAGAGCTTTGGCAATTTTTACGCACTAAGAACGCTATGCCTCACACTTGACAACCCCGCTCTGTTACTCTATGTGGGCTTTTTCACTTCATATTGCTTCAATACTCAAGAGGTTCAAGATTCGAGAGATTTATTTGCCATTTGTACACTGAGACAGGTGCATACAGATTTTTGTGTGAAGCTCTTAGAGTCAGCAATAAAACAGAGAAATAATTAAAAATTAGGATAAATAATACTGACACAAAATTAATTAAAAAAAAACAACCAACACTTTGAGGTACAAAAATAAGTAATGATGAAACACTAAAAAATACCAGCTATTTAAATGTTTACTGTAAAGCACTAAAAAAATACTAAGCACTTCCTCCTACAATTGACCGTGGAATATATAGCTGGAACAAACTTTCACGCACTGACTTATTTCAAAGGCGGCATCCTATGACAGCACCACATATGGATTCACTGTCCTCTTCAAAACGACTCATTCTTTCACAGATGTCTGTAAACCTGAATGCATAGCTAGGTGCCTGACTTTATACACCTGTAGCAGTGGGTCTGAATGAAGCACCAGAATTCAGTGATTAAGAGGTGTGCCCCAATACTTTAATCCATATAATTGTTTTTCCATTGGAAAACGAAAGATCAATCTGCGGGCCAAACTTAATAATGAATTACAAGCATGTCGCTGGGCTGGTGGATTGAGCTGCCTTCTAAGCGGCCAATGAGCCAATGAAGTCACCCATCCTCCACTATGGAAAATGGCCGACAGTCAAATGCAGCCATCTCCATTACTTTTAGTAGTTGTGTCTTTCACTCTGGTGCCAACTTTGGAAAGTGATGGCTTGCGGCTGATGGTGTGACAGCATTCACCATTAGTAAATCCGTGACCCAAGCATTCATGGCCTCGTGTCGCTGTTACGGAAGACAGAGCCGCGATATCCCCCAGTCCGACCCAGCCGATAAAGATGTACCCTGCTGAGCTCTCATTACGTTGCTAATGTCACAGAACTTATTTTTAATTTCACAATTAACACTATAACACGTTTAAATCTCAATATTATTTTGTTTAAAGTTCTGGCAAGCTGTATTTTGTGAATATTGCACATTACGCCTATTTAATTGTCTTCCAACTGCGTGTGTGATGTGATTATTTTGGTCCATCCAATCATGATCGAGTGATCACTGTTGTGGTAAAAACTAGCCCAATTTCATTAACCCAAGATGTATAATAACCCTCTATAGTGTTCCACATATCTGATGATTAATAAAACTAAGAATTTTATAATTTGTCTTCCCCCCCCAAAAAAAAAGAAAAGAAAAAAACAAGCTGTAGTTGAAGAACTGAGGTCTGAACCATCATGGATTTGAGGAATTGATGCACATCTACTAACGACAGATAATTCATCATATTTCCATTTAATGTCATTTGCTGATGATTTACTAGGGCTGCGCGATATGGGAAGAATGGCACTTCGCGATAAGTCTGGTGATGGTGAGATAAAGAAATTTTAAATTAAATGCAAAACACAACGCTGAAAAATATTACAAATGAATTCTATAAAGAGTTGTGTCCAGCAATAGTGGAAATCCAAGCAAATGTCAGAGCTACAACCCACTTCAGACCTGCAAATGTTGAAGAATCTGAAAATCTCGTCATTAACAGGAGGATGTAGAAGTAAACAGAGAGAGAGATAATGGAACTTGTGTAAAAGAACTTGTTACAAATTCCTCTTGACCTTCCCTCAGATTACGTTGGTGTCAGAAGGAGTGTCGGAACTGTCTTAAGTCACAGATTTTAGGACACTAGCATTTCCACTTTGCTTGGTTTTAAAATGAACACTGACATGTGACAACATTCTCTGATGCACTGAAGTTTTGGAAACTATTTTAATGCCTGGCATTTCCTGTACTTCCTGGCTTGCTAAATTGAGGTCTTGTTGGCGCTGCCTAATTGAGGCCTGTAGGCTGCAGTTTCTGTCTAACTTCTGCATACGGGATTGTCTACAGTACAGCCAGGGAGATGTTGATTTACATGGGCCCTATCATACATATGAAATAAATGAAATGATCAAATCAGATCGCAGCAAAGCTTATTAGCAATATAGAGGTGCCACTGTCTACAGATCCATACTGAACTGGGGAGGTAGAAGAAAAGCAACTTGTTTGACTTGTTTGTTCTGTCTTAGCCTGGGGAAGTTTGTTGCCATCTTCGGCCTGTGTTTGTCATTCCACTTGAAGCATTCCCCTAGATCACTACATAGCACTCGTGTAAGTCACCCTAAAAGTGTCTGCTAAGTGATGTAAAAGTAGTGTCTGGCTTACACTGTATACTGACTGGGACAATCACTCACCAATGGCAAAGTGGAATCTCTGCCCCAAAACAGTGGGCCAGCGGGGCCTGTCATCGTATTCGAAGTGTTGTCAGCCGGTGAAACACACTAGCCTGTCTTTGTGTAAACCCCAGCTACCCAAAGCCTCTAGTAAGCCCAGATATAAATTTTCCCTATTGTGTTCTTCAGGGAAGTAGGCTTTCTGTAAATACTGAGTCTTTAATTTAAAGTCACGGTCAATGAAGTAAATTGTCAGGCTTACATAGGGATTATATAATTTTTAGTTCAGTGACTTGTTAAAATTTATTGGTTTTATCGCAGCCCTCTTGATTTGTTTATCGCATGAATGATTTATCACAATAACGTTAACTACGTGGTTGCTTGTTCAGCCTCAGATGAAACAACTGTTTGCCAATCTAAGCTGAAGTCTTATCTGCTTCTTGTCTTTCACACCTGTGTTTTTGTTTAGTTAGCGCATGGCTGTGCATGTCTGTTCTTTCCCTTGGGTGATGGTTCTATCCACCATGCTAATGCTTTATGCCAGTTGTGGCTTGATACTTCGCACACTTTACATTCCCTCATGCTCAGATTGCTGGTATTGAAAATGGTTGTGATGTTTCATCAATGCCTTTGTTATGTTATGATTTGTTGTAAATACTCTTCTGTTTGTTTACTTTGTTTAATTGAATATTTCTATCAATTTATTCTTTGTTCAATAGAGGGCCCTGCTTTTCTTATTGTGTATTTCTCATCCCATTAACCGTATGAGACGGGCATTGGTCTAAAATGTTGGTAACAATGTTTAAATAAACAATTGCTTTATTTCTATTGTGTGCCTGCATTATAGTCAGTCGTTTGGATTGGTTTTATCATGGTTCCCGTGGGGCCTTATAGTCTAAAATTCAGAAAGTTAAATTTAAGGCCTTAAAATGTTTTAAAAATGCCCATATTTTCATCCTAGGTCTTAAATTTAATTTACCCAAATCTTAAAATTCTTACCTCAAAAAAACCAAAAAGCGTTGTCCGCAGGAAATCAAATAGTAAAACGCCGTAAAAAATCCGTTGTTTGTGTTTTCTGGTCTGCACCTGTGTCTGCGTGGTAATAAAACTACAAATCCCATTGCGTGATCACTGCAGCTAGGCAAAGGGTTTGAGAAGGGTCTGGCTGCAGAATGTGCACTTTCAGCCACTGACGTCAGGTGCACGCTCAGCCACAACAGGAAGTGCAGTGGAATCGAGCGCTAACTTGGTTCTTGAGGCCAGTGTGATCGGTATATTTTATTTTGTATTACTGAATGATATAGTTACAAGTTTATTTCATGCCATACATTATGCAATGTAAATGTTTCGATGTAGTGTGTTAGTAACTGTTTTCTCTGATGACTGGAGTGAATTCTTTCAGTTAAAAGGGAACTACTAGCCAGTTGGCCACCTTCTTATCATAAAATAAACACATTTCTACTTTTACAGAGCTTTTCATGGAGTTACCTTGCGAATGTCTTAGTTTCCAGCATATAGTTTTACGTTGTTTGTGTGGTCTTGAGGAACACGTTTCTCGGTCTCCTTATGGCAAGGCAAGTTTTTATAATACACAGGGGTTATTTAATATGCTTTATAAAAACAAGGTTTTAAAAAGTTAAACCAAGACAAAAAAGGAAAATACAGATGATAAAAAAAAACTGCTTGGAAAATCTAAAAAATCTGATCAAAAGTGCAGTATGTCCTGCCCCGTTCGTCCGCTCCTCCCGTGTGGATTCCCCTGTGTTTCCAGCTGTTTCCAGTTGTTTTCATTATCGCTGATGGGTCTGGAATGTAACTTCCGCGATAGGCGGGGATCACTCTATCTTTTAAGGCTTAAACCAGGGGTGGCCGATCTTATTCGCAAAGGCCTGGTGTGTATGCAGGATTTTGGGGTAGGTCAGCTGATCAAACCCAGGTGTGAGGACTCTTTCAGCCAATCAGTCTTCTAATTAGGGTGTTGCAGCGAAAACCTGCACACACACAGACCCTGTGCAGATAAGATTGGCCACCCATGGCTTAAACTATAGAAAAGTTTATGTATATGGTCTTTCTATATCACGGATTTTCACCTATGGCTGAAGGGCCTGGATCCCCCGCCTATCGCGGAAGTTACGTTCCAGACCCATCAGCTATAGGTGAAAATCCGCGATGTAGAAAAACCATATACATAAACTTTTCTAGTTATATATATGATAGTTTAAGCCTTAAAATACCACTCCCACATTCTTTAAACAATGTGAACTTGTTAAAACGAACTTTGTAAACACATATGATATGTGGATGTTGGGCTAAGGATATGAGTGACATTAAAATATGAGAATTTCTGGTATCATTCGAATGTTTCTAGTAATGCATCGTGTTGGTCTTAAATTTTACTCATAAATTTAAGACCTTTTAAGACAATTAACTTACTGAAGCCTGCAAAACCCTGTTTTATGCAACTTTGTAGTTAAAAGCACTTTGATCTGTTTCCTATATTGTCCTCACTCAGTTTCCTTCTATCCATGTGTCTGGGAACAATGTTTCATGTTGCCCATTGACAAAATATATTGTGTCTTACTCTGAATCACTGGAGTCCTTTCCTGTTGATATTGTAGTTGCCTCAGACCTGCAGCTTATGCCTGATGTTCTGTGACCTAATTGCCAATAAGCTGGTAATCAACCATGTAAAATGGACTGTAGGAGATCTCAGGCACTGATAAAAAGCCATAAGGTAGAGTCTGGGGCATGCACCTTGCTTCATTGCTCACCAATGTGACTGGGCTCTCCTTTCTGCATGGAAAGAACAATGAAAGGAAATCCCTGCTTATGTCCCTTTGTAAATTTTTTATTTTGAACATTGTGTATCCATTACCTATATAATTTATACATGGCAGTGTGCATAGAATAGAATGCTGTTATGAGTCCCCATTTGGAAATTGCCTTCACTTCATCTTGCCTTTATAACACACAAAGACAGGTTGGGGGTGAGAGAACAGGGTTAGCTCTGCTCGAGGGCTCACGGAATATTTTGCTGAGGCCAGGGCTCCGCCTTTTGATCACTGGCGCGGAAGCTTAGCCCACTGAGCCACACCCCTGTATTTTATATACATGCTGCACTATGCAAATATCTCACACTGCCAAAGAAAATGGTTTAAACTATACTTCTGTTGCTATAAAAGTATGATTTTATGTCAGTCAAAATGACTTGGTATAGGCATTTCAAACCCTCTCCTAACGTCCCCCCAGTGTTTGCACCAACCATCCAATATACCCATAGATTTTTCGACTCGACTACTAGCTCACCATGTGTAATTAATTAGTACATCTTCAAATTACTTAACCAAGTTAATTAGGCAAATTTGTTGAATACATGGAATGGCTGAGGTGCCCCTGAGGTTTGGGAACCAAACTTTTTGGAGAATAGAAGAAATTCTTGTTTTTATTGTGATCCTGTTCATTTGCATTTATTTTAAAATTGTGTTTTTTTTTTTTTTCCTGAGCAAATATGCACCTAGTACCAAGAAGAGTGGCTTAAACATCGTCTTTGATGGTCTAAGATTTCTGCACAGTGCTGTGTGTAAACACTCACTGGTCAGTTTATTAGGAATGCCATTGTTGTACTGTGTACAATCTCCTTTGCTTCCAGAACAGTTGGAATTCTTTGTGACATGGACTCAACAAGGTGCTGTAAACACTCAGAATTTATGGTCCTTGATGACATAATTGCATAACATGATGGCAGTTGATTTGTCATCTGTACATGCGGTGAATTTCCTGTTCCACCATCTCGAAGATGCTTTTTCCTGTTCTGGTGACTGGGAGAGCAGGTTAACGCATGTTCTTGGACTCATTGTCTTGCTGTAATAGCTATTGGAAGATGGGTAAATTATGGTCATAAATGGCTTGCCCGTGGTCAGCAGCAGTACTCAAGATAGGCTGTGGCATTTTAACGCTCCACTGGCACCAGGGGCACCAATGTGTGCCAAGAAGACATTCCCACATCGTTACACCAGCAGCAGCCTGAACTGTTGACCCCAGGCCGGTTGGGTCCACATCTGTCTATGCCAAACTTGGGTCCCACCACCTGCGTATCAAAGCAGAAATCAAGATTCATCAGGCCCCCATCTTCGGCTGTCCACTTTCGGTGAGCTTCTGCCAACTGCAGCTTCAGGTTCCTGTTCCCTTCTGACAAATATAACCCAGTGTGGTCTAATATTGTAGGTCATCCACCACAAATCCTGAAATGCTTTGCATTCGGAGATGCATTTCTGCTCACCATTGTCATGAAGATTGACAAATGCAGATTTGAGTCTGGCCGTTCTCCTCTGACCTCTCATACTCACTTGCCACTTAGATTGCACCCCCCCCCCCTCATGTTGATGCTTGATGTGACCATTAACTGAAGCTTGACCCATACTTGCATTGGGCTGCTGCCACTCGATTGACTGATTGGCTCCCTATACGGCCCTATTTTCAAATCGCGGTCCTCAAGGTCCGAGCCCTGCTGGTTGTCCAACCTTCCTTTACCTGTGAGCCAAGTGTGAAGCCTCTGACCAATCAGAATCCGTAATTATTAAACTAAGTACCCGGGAGAACTGAAACCAAGGCCTGGATTTGGAATCGAGGTCCAGATTTGAAGAGCCCTGCTCTCAGTGTCAGTCAGGTTGTACTTTTTACGTTTTTGCATGTCATGCTTGTGCTTTTCATTGGAAGTAAATGCATGTCCTCCAAGTTTGAATAAAGAGATTGACTTTGCTCTTGCCAAAGATTCCCTTAAATTAGACTGCTGGAGTAGGACAGTTGGTCTTGGGCATTACTGCTTTTTGCTTGATCATAGACAGCTATCTGTGGGGTGCTGCAGTCGGCGACGTTAATTAGGCGCGGCTGCCTCCCAGTCTGACCTCATTGGCCGCAGCGCATTGTGGCTCCCCAATGCTGTCTTAGCTGTGGAATTTCTCCACGTCGTTTCTTTGCATAAGACGTGCCTGGATGGGCCTGTACTTGTTTCGCTAGTGTCCTGTAAAAAATGCACCATTTGGTATTTTCCCCCCACTCTGCCCGCACCCTGTTTAAAATTGTCCCTAGCTGATTGAGAGATTTTCAGTTGAACAGATGACAGGCTGCTGCCACCTGTTGTGGTGATGATGTGTGGTGTGAATGATGATAGCGGCCATTGCTGCCTCGTTTCAGTAGAATTTGGGGGGGTGGTGAGGCACATTAGTGGTCTTACTAAGCGTGCTGTGGAACATCTTTTTCTTTTGTTCTGCTTTGATGAGACACAGGGCGTTTTCTTTTGTCGTTCGTCCTCGTGAGCCAAATCTCCTGCTGCTCTTTCTACATGTAAGAAATTGCCTGATGCACTTCTCTAGAAATTTTTTGCGTATATAAACAATTGATCATGATTTTTTTTAGTTTGCAAACAAACCAAATTGGAGTGTATAATGTTAATTTCCTTAACTAGCAATTCTATCCTAACAAGAAACACTGCTTGTAGTATTATAATAATAAACTTACCTAATTATTAAGGTACATAAAATACAATAAATAATCTTATGCGCTTTTTCACGTTTTCAAATTGTACTTTCAATAGTTTCCAAGTACCAGTCATCATTTATCACATTTGTGCAAATGGTTTTTTTGCATAGTTTGCAAATTGCAGTAGATTGGTCCACATCGGATTTTGCAAATCTAACCCTTTTCTACACAGTTGAAGTAGAACCTTTTTTTGGAACCAATTTTTCATCATCAGCTATGCGACACTTGGCGGCGGTAACTTATCGTCATATCTGCCCCACTGCCTCCCACTCATCAAAATAATGAGCATGACTTGGAATGGGCATCCAAAAAAATCAGAACTTGTAAGGCTACTAGCAGTGGTGTCATTACAGAATGAAGAACTGGCTCTCGTTTGCAGAAGTGCCCATTTCATTACAGAGGTAGCGTTCCCTTTTTAAAAGCTGCATAAGAGCTAACCCCCCCCCCAAACCCCACACGCACAAGATGATTTTTTTTTCTCCATTTCATAGTATTACTGCACCAGACATTTAATTTAAAACTGCTACTATTGACCTGTGAATTCTGACCCCTCTCATCTCCCAGACAACAGATTTTTCCCTTATTTTTTTTCTTTTAATGTCCTTTTGCTATGTAAAATGTCATGTGCATATATGCCCCCCCCCACCCCCTATGTATATAGCCCTTCTCTCACGCTATGTTGCGGCGTTTGTCCTGGTGAATGAAATTTCCTATGGTCGTATTGCCACATATACCAGATATGACGACACGATCCACTTGACTTGACTACAGGTATTATGGCAGGATCACTACATAGAAAACCCATTTCTGGTTGTTGTGCATAATGAGCCCTTTTGAGGTGTGTATACATGCAGTGTACACATACCTCTAGAATATGTACTGTGAGATCTCTTATTCTGCAGCACTGTGAATTATGTACTCACATATACTAACTGATGTTCAGGAAATGAGCATTCCACACTCACCTGCCTCCATTTTAGTAGTTGTGTTTCTCTGGCTCTGGTACCGCTAAATTTATGACTGCTAAATACGGAAGGTTAAGTATTTGCTGGCAATTACTGCCAAGATGTCACATCAGACCAATCCCGATGATCCTGATGTTTAACGAACATCAGCCAGCACTGATATGTTAACCGATATACCATGCATCTCTAAGACCAACAATAAACGCTTTTCCACAAAAGTTCAGGAACCTGGACGTGATCATTTGTCGCAACAAGGGCTGTGAACGTCATGCTAAATAAGAATGGCCGACACACAAAGTCTGCAGGTTAAGCCTCACATGACATATCACACATAACTACTTTTACATTGCATCCTCAAAACATACAGGAGGAACAACATTTTCTTATTTGTTAGGTGTTGCGGGTTGTAGTCAATAATATAAATGGCATATTGGTTGAAAATGGGATACAGTATTTGATTTTTATGGTTCACGACATGTTAATAATTCATTATCAAATCTGGTCAGCAGATCAGTAATTCATTTTCCACAGAATAAAAACAAAATGTTATTCTGCTAATAAGCCCACAGAAGTTTCACTTCCAGCAGAGTCATCAGTCAGTTGAAATTTCCAATGCAGAAGTATGGAGAGGCAAGCACCATGTATTTATTAATGTGTTGTATGTAATTGTATCTACCTGCAGCAGGTGAGCATGCCATCCAGAAGTGGGAGTACAGTGGTACCTCAGATCTCGAACTTGAATTTCTTAAGTTGAACCAACCAGTTTAAAAAAAAAGTACCTAGAGCTTAGTCTGAATCGTAGAAGTCAAACAGTAAACGCCGACCTAAAATAACAACAACAAATTTATTTTTGTATAGCGCATTATCACGACATTACATCGTCTCAAAGCGCTTTACAGCATCCCCAC
>JAABNY020000048.1:7430059-7447001 GCA_015164015.2 Brevimyrus niger
AATGTTGGGTTATATCTCTAGGTGTGTGGAGTTTAAGTCAAGGGAGGTGATGTTACATTTATATAATTCCTTGGTAAAACCACACATAGAATATTTTGTGCAGGTTTGGTCACCATACCTAAAAAAAGACATTGCTGCCTTGGAAAAGGTTCTAGAAGAATGATTCCTGGTCTTAGAGGAATGTCTTATGAGGAGAGATTAGCTGAGCTAAATGTGTTCAGCCTTGTGCAAAGTGGATTAAAGGGAGACATGATCCAGGTATATAAGATTCTAACGGGTCTGGATGCTGTTCAGCCAAATGGCTACTTCAATATTAGTTTAAATAGTAGAACTCATGGCCATAAGTAGAAATTAGCGGGAGAACATTTTCAATTGGATTTGAGAAAACCTGGGTTCCTTTAAATCAAAGCTAGATAATATTTTAACAACTCCGAGCTATTAGTTAAGATCCCCCCAAACCAGCTTGAGGGGCGAATGGCCACCTCTCATTTGTAAATGTCTTATGTTCTTATGTGAGATACTCGAGTGCTGAAGCAGTCTGGCTCCTGCTAGGTTGCTGGCCCAGCTGCGGGACATGGAGACGGCTTTCGACGGCTTTTTCGAGAAGCATCACCTGAAGCTGAAACAGTATCTGCAGCTGCTGAGATATGAACAGAGCTTCCATGAGGTGAATATGCCCATAGCTCAGCAGATAGGAAAAGTCCGACGAGATAGATTCACCAGATAATGTCCACTAGTTACCATAGAGACAGGTCACCACACAGTGAATAAGGAACTACTGTTTTTCTTTGATAGATTTACTCATATAAATGGAGAGATCATTGAGCTCTTAGCCCTTATACCACCTGTGAGTTGTATTCTAAGTTTATTCATAATGGGGTTATAAGTGCTATGTTTTTGTGCTATGTGCTATGTTACTGGGATCCTAAACCTGCCCATATATGGACAAACAAGTCCATGGTGAGACTTGTCTCTGTTCGTGGCAAAATATTTTGTTTATTTGGTGGGTACACATGAAGCAGACATAGTATGGATATTCTTGGTGTTAACACGAAGGACTGGTGGCTCACGCGATGATGAGGTTTCATTAATCCAGGCGCTCGCTTGTACCCTGTGATTCCGGCCACCAGATGGAGTCCTCCCTGCAGCAGATGATAACACAGGAGAAGGAGCTGGCTTGCGTGGGCTCTACAGTCGCCCAGACCGAGCAGCTGATTAAAGAGCTGGACACTTTGGACAAGCAAGCCCAGGTCTGCCTTCCATGAACTGCTTCACGTCCAACAGCGTGTGCTAATGTTATGTTATTGAATTTACATTTTTATAATGTTCTACCTTCTTAAATGGTAGTAATGGCAGTACAACAAATTAAAATTATATGTCCCTATATGTAAGTATTTTTTGTTTATATATATATATAAAACGGCCGAGTGTCATTGGTGTAACGCTGATTGTTTGCTCCCTTTGGCCTGTCCAGGAGGAAATGGGTCGCGCTCAGATCATCATCCTCCACGGCCACCAGTTGGCGGCCAATCACCACTACGCCCTGGCACTGATAGTGCAGCGCTGCAACGAGCTGCGGCATCACTGCGACGTGCTGACCGCCTCGCTGCGCGCTAAGCGGGCCGCCCTCGGGCGAACCCGGGACCTGCTGCTCCGACTAGAGCAGGTAATGGGCGAAGCCGTGCAGTGTGTGTGTGTGTGTGTCTGGCCACAGGCTCTGTCTGCTGGGGGCATTTTGCGATATGCCACACACACGAGGGCATGCAGCCATGACGCATATGCCACTCGTTTACCCGGAGAAACTTGGTAGTGTCACATCTGAAGGAGAACCCTTTACACTCTGACCGACTTATACTTTTTTAGACTCTTTGTCCCCATGGGGGGGGGGGGGGGGAATTGTTTTGCAGTTTGGCACTGGACTTTCTAAAAGAATCACATTGTACGCCTGTCATTGTACAACAGAGAATAAAGCACAAATCTCATTATAACACAACAATGGGGGATACTGTAAGGGGAGGAATTGGCGCACGATATTTAAATAAAAGAAGAGTTAATCTCTGTCAAAAACCCCTTCATAACCCCTGTTGGATGGGATCTACTGGAAAACTGGGGAATGGTGAGGAAACTCACAAAAGCAAAGATAAAAATTAAAATAACTAAATAACCTTAAACAACTAGTCCAACCTCGACAACATTCTTGTGCATATCACCACAACTTATATGTAAACCACAATGTAACATAACCAACCAACTAACTAAAACAGAACAAAGCCGGAAATATTCGTAAAATTACGCACACGTGCTTAATCTGCGTTACTGGCAATACCGCACAAATGCATTTACAGCATTGAGCCTTTCCGTATACAACGAATGCATACAAATCACAAAGCTGAGAACCTTAAGACCCACATTAAAAACCTGTTGTAGGCGGGAGCTGGAAAAGCCCCAAAAGGCCACAACCCTTCAACCACTACCCATTGTTTCTACTGATTGAAATCTTGATATTCTAAAAGCACAATGTTCAATAAAATGCTATGGCTCACCAGCTCCAGCCTCCATGCACAATCGAGAGCCCGGCGGATGATCCTGTTAATTCTACTTCTGTTTTCTTATATGACACGGAACACCGATAAAAATAAAAGTCCTGAACGCGAATACAAAAATGCCCAGCCGTGCACCATGATGCCGTAAAGATGCACGTGACAGCAGGTAAAATAAAAGCTTAAAGAAACAAGACTCTTAGTTCCCACAATAATTGTTCCCATGTAGGGCTCTTATGGCTGTGGGGACAAATCAACCTGAAACAAGCAGCATCTCTCTCACACACACACACACACACACACACACACACACACACACACACTCGCACATGTAGGGTAAACATATCCTTATGGGGACCGCTCGTTCATTTCAATGGGAAAAATGCTAATGCTAACTATGACAACCTTAACCCCTACCCTGCTCTAACCATAACCATAAGTAACCTAATGAAATACAGGAGTTTTTGCATTTTTAGTTTTTTCATAGCAGTCACCGATTTTTATAAAATTGAGTTTTCCTTTATGGGGACCAGGAAACCGGTCCCCATAAGGGGAGAAAAACGGATATTTATCACGTTATGGGGACATTGTGTGCCCATAAGGATAGGTAAACCCGCTCACGCACACACATGCACACACACACACACATACACACACACACACGCACGTGGCACAGTGCACCACATAGGTACGCTCTTTGCCTCGCTGCTGAGCTGGAAGGATGTGCAGAACATGGGATGGGGGGGGAGGCCTGCATCTCAAACCCTCAGCGCTGCCTCAAAGCCCAAACAGGCTCTTCTCTTTTAAGCAGCTAATCACGTAACTCAGCTGAGAGCGGCCATGACTCCTAGGAAGAATTGATATTTTACACCATAACGTTGTACGGCTTTCACCTTAACAGCGGTTGTGTGAGCAGGTTCGGTGCATGACTGTCTTGTAGAATGCGGTTAGCTGAGCAGCATGTCCAGTGACCGCAGACAGCCGCCGCAGGGGGCCTTGCTTCCCGATTCTGCCGTTCCATCCATCTGCACGCAGAGGGACCGATCCTCCGGCCCCCGGTGCCCCTCCGCTCCTCCTCGTCTGTCGGTGCATCGCTGTGACTCTGTGTATCCCGTCAGCCTGCGTGTGTCTATGTCTGCCCCAGACCCTACGCTGGTGCGATGAGGGAGCCTACCTCTTGGCCAATCAGCTGGTGGATAAATGCGAGTCCAAGGACGGGGCGCAGGCAGCCTTGCAGGACATTGAGAGGTTCCAGGAGGGGGCGGTCCCTCCCCTGAGCGCAGGCCCTGATATTCTCAGTCTTGAATATGAGTCTATCCTCACTCCCCAGCTCCAGGTAACGCTTTTGCCCCCCCCCCTCCCCACCTACCGTGCTTGCTCATATGCGCATGCACTCAACAGCTTCTTCAATTTTTTTTTCTCAGTATCAACTGTAAACTAGCCTTAAAACGGGAAATATGCTTCTGTTTCTGCGCGTAACACTGACTTTAACGAACACGAGGAGACACACGTGCGCGCAGAAAGCACACGCACGACGCGTGCATGAAGACACCCTGAGCTTCTGGTCGTGATCTGCACACCACACCCCGTTTGTGATGTGCGGTCAGAAGATTACGGCCTACCGCTTATTTTGCCCCGAGAATACGAACATTCCACGTTGTTAATGCGGCGCCTCTGACATGTCGCATCTTTAAACGCAGTTACTGTAAGGCTCCAGCTCTGTGCGTGCTTCACACATGGCTTTCTCTGAACAGTACCCTTGGCAACAGCGATATCCATTATTCTGTGTCACGCATGTAAGATGCATTAATGCATTTCATTGCTTAATAAACCCGTGAGCATCTGGTTAAACGTCAAGCAGCACATGGTAAGGTCTCTACCCTGCACTCGTTCCCATTCATTATTTCATCATTATCACAGTGCTTCTCTTCTGCAGAAAAATCGTAGTCTTTAACCTGCCCCAAGTCCTTCATTTGCCTCAGTAACTCTTCCCCTTACCATCCACTCTCTCCCCCCCCAACCCCCCCCCCCCCCACAAACACACACACCAGGCCCAGATTGGTGCAGCCCATGAGAAATTCTCAGCCATGCAGGGAATGCTGCAGAACCGGCAGTCCAGTCTCCGCAAGCTGCTGGATAAGCAGGAGCGCCCCGTCCAGCCAGTGGCTCCCCGGCCAGAACCGCGATCCAAGTCACCCCTGTTCTCCCCCAAACACAGTAAGCACACTTGCATGACATTATGTGTGGTGCCTTAAATGCATGTGAACAGCTGTGTGCCACTATGGAGAAAAGAACCACACACTGTGTGAATATTACAATTGCACAGGATTAGCCACATTAAATATACAGGAGGTGGTTAGAAGGTATGTGGATATTATAATAAAAAATATAGCTACTTCTAAAATGCGTAATATTTGTGATGCTATGGCTCAGCTGGTAATGCTGTTGGTGTCCCTCTGCGTGATGGACTTTCCCTGCCTTGCACCTCACACTTACTGGGATGAGTGCCAAGCTCAGTCCAGCCCAATACTCAATAAGTGGTTTGAAGATGGATGGATAGTGTAATCCTTACCCTTTGCACTGGGATGGTGATTTAGATTGGATATTGGGAAACGCTTTACATTAACTGCACCTTCATAATGCATGCATAGAACATTCATGAGCAGAATGTAAGTACAGTGGTACCTGAGAACTTGAACTTAATCTGTTCAAATCCTAAAAAGTTCAAGTTCGGATGGAATTTTCCCCATAGGAAATAATGGAAAACCAATCAATTGGTTCCCGGCCCCAAAAAATTACACCTAAATATGTTTTTTTTAGCATATAAACAGAAAATGAACCGGATAAAACAAGAAGAGCATATAGTGTACTAAACACCTCTAAGCATATTTATCAAAACAGCAATTTGTAAAGTAAGAAAATAAATGTATCCGAACAGTGTTTAAAGTTAAAAAAAACTGCCCCGATCGTCTGCTCCTTCCATGAGCCACGCCCCCTCGTTAACCTCTTGTGGAATCCCCATGTGATCAGCTGTTTCTGGTTGTTGTCATTAGTCCTCTGTATTTAGTCCACGTTTCAGTTTGTTTCCCCAGTCCGGTCATTGTATTGTCCATCTGCGTTTTGCCTGTCTTACCTGTAATTAAACCGTATTCCTCAATACCCTGGCGTCTGCGCCTTTGTCTCAGTTCCATCCCCGCTCGGCAGGACAATATTATTATTAAGGAATGTATTAATGGTTTATTGTTAATGTTAAATTAATAAGATATCTTAATTTTAAAATGTATTTTATTTTATAATAATAATTTGCTGCTACTGTCTATCATTGTCTAAATGTATTTTTACTGTCTAAATATATGTATTCAGCTAGTGTAAACATGTACAGTACTATCACAGCGAATATGCAAGGCTGAGACTGAAGCGTTACCCTTTTTTTCCGCTGAGAGACTCATTTCCCCACACATATGAGTTATCTTAGGTCTGCATTCACGGTTTTTCATCTGAGATTCAGATCGAGTTCTAGGTAATTTTTTTCAAACTGGTGGGTTTGACTTTTAAGAAATTTAAGTTCTAATGAGTTTGAGAACTGAGGTACCACTGTATATCATAACAGCCTAACATAACTTAACAGCTTTAATACATTAATCACAAATACTATATGTTAATAGCAATCATTATAATCATATTTTCTGATAATGTTTGTTATTAATTTTAAGGTATGTTAGGATGTTGAGATATATACTTACATGCTGCTTTTGATGTTCTGTAAATACATTGTTAAGGTGCACTGAATGTTCTATGAATGAATTATAAAGACATTATAAAGGTGCAGTTAATGTAAAGCATTATTCTATCTAAAAAACGGTTTACTTGAAACTGTGTTACTTACAGTTTTGGTGTGTTTAAATCTTCAGATATACTGACCTACACTATTGAGAAACCAATTACTTGCCTTTTAAAAAAGTGTTTCGGAAAAAGACTAATTTCAAATACTTCATAGTAATAACTACAGAAGACTGTAGCACCTGAACCTTTTTGATGGAAGTTCTGGCCTTGCCCATTAACGGCTGATGATGGAATGGGGATTGAGTTTTTTTTTAATGAATTTGTGGGCCCCACCTACCAGCAACAGAGGCAAATTCATAGTGTAAATGGTGATTGGGTCCCGCTAGATCTCTGTAGGCAGCAGCACATCTTTGTGGGTCATTAGAGTTGTACTGTGAATTGCATCTATCACCCAACCTTGTTTTTTTCTCTTCCTGCCTGAGACACCTTCCTGATTACTGAGCTTTCTGAACACCGGATGACTAGCATTATGAATAAACCATTTGGTTCTTGGTTTACATAATCCATTATCCACCATTTTACTCCGAAATTGTCACCGGAACAAAGAAGAATCACGATGAATTCCGGAATGCCTGAGAATACTAAGGGAGACTTTAACGCTAATTGCAAACACCGCGGTAATCAGATATGCTGCTTAAAACGAGGCCAGTTACACCTGCCATCACATACAACGGTTGTGCTTCTCAATTCTTTTCTGTATAATTCAATGGTCTTTACTGGGATTAGATCCCAGCGTACATTTACTTGATTGCTTTGACCCATTTAATCTGGATTTACTTTGTAATACAATGGTGTTTAAAGTGCAGGTGTATATATATATATATATATATATCCACATATAATACATATATATAACATTATATATATATACACACACACACAAAAGGACAGGTTATTCTCTGTACGTTTTGTGTTTTTATGATGGATCATTAGCAGTAATGTTTTCTATTTTTTACCCTTTCTTACATGTGTCCTGTGTATAATCATATATTTTATGTTTCTTAAATTTTTAGCCACAGTTCTCGGCACTATTTTTCCACCGTCATCTATTGTGCTCAATATAAACTGATCTGCATCTACTGAAAAATGCAAACCTCCTGTAAAACTCATGGAAAGTGAATCATTCGGGAGCTCAGAAATGGCTTTGAACTACTCAATCTCTGCTTACAGAATCACAGCCGGTGATACGCTCAGTGACCTCTGATAGTTATTATGGGATGGAGCATCGACGACACACTCAGCATCCTGCCCCAGAGTGACGGAGAGTCTTTCTGAAATTGACCCTTCACAGTTGTTTTCGTATAAGCAGCTCTGGGAGATGTTGGAATACTCAGGAAACATCTTGAAGCACAGTCATATTTAAGTTGTGTGTAGCACTAAGCATTTTCGCTGCCTTTTGCCGCTCTCTATGGAGAGGTATATGTATAGTGGTGCCGATAAAGGCAGGGAATTCTGCAAGCAGCCCAGTTTATTATTCTGGGCTTTTGCTTTCAGAGATTTTGGCAGGCATGTTTGGGAGGGGCTGTTACGTGACTCATACTCTTTGGATTACAATGAAAGACAGCATCTTTAAACGTCTTTAATGTTGTCACACCATCTCAAAAGCCAGTTGAACAGAAAATTAGAAATTTTGACAAAGCTATCCGTCCGTTAGGAGGAATGTTCACCAAGCTGATTGTACCCTTATCTACAGGGTACCATAGACAACCTGTTTCTGTTGAATATTGTTACAGCCAATTATAAAAGTGTAATCGATCAGAACATTGTACAATCATTTTAATCACTGCTCCAAGCACTATTAAACTCATCAATAGCCTGAAGGAATCAAGCGCCACCATGATTGAAGAGAAACCATTATTTCAAATGGCCTTTTTCAGACTCATGTGTGCAATCATTAGTATAGTATTATATATAAAGTGCACTATGAAGGCTGCCTGTATCTCTGCAAAACAGAAAAAAAAACAGCGGATGATGAGAAACCCTGTAGCCCGCATGTCACGATGGCAGGATAGCGTGTTATCAGAGTTAAGGCAGCAACCATGGTCCTCCAAGGAACCAGCAGAAAATATCCAAAAACCCCACTTGTGCACCTCTGTAGCTGATCATCTGCGATTCTGGAGAACACATCGTAAACCCTTTCAGTATTCTCCAGGCTGGCTGCAACCTCGCATGCATATTCCTCCATGTTCTAGAGATGTGGATCCTTTGTTTATCTTTGGTGGCTGCGCCCTTAGATGACATCACCTCTCATAATCAAATGACCGAGACTAATGTTTTTTGGAACATAACAAGGCTTATGTATAATGAGTCTGTGGTATTCTGGGTATTGAGTAAAACATGGAACATGACCTATCACTGTTGTATGTCATTTTTCTTTTTAACATTTCAATGCACCTCCCCATTACTTTTTCTAAAATACCTTTCTATTTTGTTTTAATTTTTTTTATGAACTAGATCTTTATCGTTTGTAGAGCTTTACTTGAAATACTTCATGCCGTTAAGAAACATTTAATTTCTGTCCTTATTTTGTACTGCAGTCAATAAAATCAGAACAAAGAATGTGACCATGGAATGAACCTGGTATAACTCTTAGCTGCACAACTTTAGCTGGAAATAATGGGGAGTGTTCAGATTCCAATTTTAGGGCGTATTGATTTTTTCAGGATTTTTCTCAAAGTAGATAAGAATCCACGTTTCCAAATATGTCCAGACTCCCGACATCTGACTATCCATCTTCCAACCACTTATCCTGGTCAGGTTCTCCGAAGGGCCCTGCAGCCCATTGGTCAGGTTCACCAAAGGCCCTTCCCACTTGGCAGGGGTACCCTGGACAGGGTGACGCTCAATTTTGGTAAAGACTCACATATTATGCATGGATTGCAGTTGCTTAGCAGCTTAACCGCATTTCTATGGAAACCGGAGCACCTGAAGGAAACCCACATGCAAAAGGGAGAAAATGCAGGTTCCACACATACAGCAGGATGGTTCCTCCCAGCCCTGCAGGTTCCACACAGCAGTGCTGCCCACTGAGCCTCTGCACACCCAGAATCCCACTCTAAGTACAGAACTCAATAACTTGTATGCAGCTGAGTCTATAAAAGCAATGCAAATTTCACAGATGCAAATGTAACCATATGAATACCGTCACATTGTTTGTTCGGCAGAGGTACCCAGTTCCTGTTTAACGACACGCCACCTCTTCACACTTAACTGTTCAACAGATTTTTACTGATTTTAACTAACAGTTAAGGTAAAGAAAACCTAAACGGAGTAGGGCTACACAGTCAAATCTGCGGAAAATAAGAATATTCCTCACTGGTGTTGCTATTTACTTGTTTGTTTATACTGGAATGAAGTATTTTAACAATACTAACCTGCAGTCACTCTATTTTCCTACATCAGGTGTTGACTTTAACTCCAGCTTAAGGTTCTCTTTTGACCTCTCTCTTCCGGGAAAGAAGGCGTCCCGGAAAGGGACCAACTCGAAAAAGGTGAGACTCATACACAGTTACAGTACAAAACACAAACTCTGGCTTCTCGTGTAGAGAATCCAGGCTGGTGGGGCCCCCATTGGAGAGCCGGCCAGGGGGGAGACCTGAAAAATGACACTAGATTAGATCAGATGAAATCGGATCAGATTTTTTTGATCCCCACTACGACTCAAAAAGGCCCCCAAAGGAATTCGCCCAGAGAAAGCAGTGTACCAAGCTAGAACACCGTCAGCTTCAGAACTGTTAGAATCCCTCATCAGAGCCACTACTCTACCCTATTGGCTTGGGGTCTGTACCAGCTGTTGGAAAGTTGCTGGTTCAAATCCCATGACTGCCAGGAGTGGTTCTACTCCATTGGGTCCTTGAGCAAGGAAGGCCCTTAACCTGCAATTGTTTTCGCCCTGGGTATGATGTTAAACTACATCCAGCCCCGCAAGGAGTTCCTCCAACTTCCAGGGATAATTTCGGGGTTGGTGGCAGGATTGGCACTGCAGCCACCAGAAAACTCACGCCGGTCCATTCGGACTAGTGGGCTGCTGAGGCGTCGCCCACCACACGGCTGCAGGTTCTCATCCCTGAGGTGGTTTGTCATGTAGTGGGTGTGGCAACACACTTACCTCCTCTTCATCAAGATGCGATAAACATTAATGTATAAGATGAAGCCACAGGCTGTGAATAAATCAGGATGGGGCACCAGAGTTCCCAGAGGGGACCCGGCAACCATATGGGCAGAACATACAACCCCTACACGCATGGAGCCATGGCCGAGACTCGAACCCCGATCCTAGTGGGTGAGACAACAGTGCTAACAGCATCATGGCACCCTCAAACGGAGTGCCTTATTCGGTGATTTCCTGTTATCGTAGGACATTGATCGCCGATCAGCCAATCACAATCGACAGGCCTATAATTCAGGCATACCTAGCCAATCGCGCTGGCCCCTTTCGCGTGTCCCTTTCCCAATGCACAACAGGAACTGTGACCTTAATGCCAAACAAGCACGGGCGACGCAAAAGAAGCTTGTAACTCCACAAGTAACATATAACTCAAGACTGCACTGCAGCGCCAAAACCACGGATGATGAAGAAGTATTTTTTTAGTTATTGGGGTCAATGACACAGTGCAGAAATACAGGGAAAATTGCATTGTAGTCATATTTTATTTATATTACTGATTTATCTGGCCCGCAACATGTTTATAGTCCATTATCGAATCTGGCCAGGAAATAGATTTTTTGTTTTCTGCAGACTAAAGAAGGATTTAACGTTGCTCTGATAATAAATGCTGGAAAGTGTCACTGCTGGTGATATTAGAGAGAGGCAAATTTTCCGATGCAGAAATATGGAAGCAGGAGTAAAAAAGTATTCATCAATGCACTGAATGTAATTGAGATACAAAAATAATTCCATCTGCTCAAGTTTTGCTCCACTACTTTTGTCTCTTTTCCCCACACTTCTGTGTAACTTCTAAGTTAGGGCCAGTGCTTGGGGTCAACCAGTCGCTATAAGCCTCACCCAGTAGTTCTTGGTTTAGAAAAAGTGCCTACTCTAGAGTATGGACTAAAAAAAGGTTCAGGAACTACCTTCAATAAACTACAATCGGGCTGAGTTCCTGTGGTGAAAAGACAACAGAAGTCCCTGGTTCCTAAATAAGTGTCTTGTTCTGGAGAACAGTTCCTGTGGTGGGAAAGCGCTTATTATGCTGATTATACCAATCAACACTTTATTAAGGAAAATAAGAAATAAGGCAGAAACAGTACAGAGAACTGAAGGGTCTGTCGAGTCCTTCAGGGTGGTTATCTTCCAAGCAGAAGATTGACATGGACTGAGATCATATGTGTAGTTGACTGGCCTGTTCTTTCACTGCTGGCCCTTAAGCTGTGCTGGAGAAGGCTGTGCTGGGGAAGGCTGTGCTGGAGAAGGCTGTGCTGGAGAAGGCTGTGCTGGGGAAGGCTGTGCTGGAGAAGGCTGTGCTGGGGAAGGCTGTGCTGGAGAAGGCTGTGCTGGGGAAGGCTGTTTTTTGGTATAGTAGTGAGGGGCATTTTTAAGCAGTGGAATGTGAGTTTGGCCTCCAGGGTCCACTGAACTTAACCAGACTGGATTTTCCATGTGAGTCTTAGAATGAGGTGGTTAGAGAGGAGTTGGGGACGAAGTAACGTGGTACCCAGGGAGTGTTGGGTCGGCCTGCACGTAATCCCGGGATGGCCCACTGTTGGGCAAATGAAAAATACATAGAATATAAATATTTAGACATATAAAGACTGTAATGTGGGCGGAACAATGGCGCAGTGGCTACCACTCACCTCTGGGACTCGGGTTCAAGTCACTGCCATGGCCCCATGCGTGTGGCGTTTACATGATCTGTCCGTGTCATCATGGGGTTACCTCTGGGACTCAGGTTCAAGTCGCTGCCATGGCAGGTGTTGAATTGCCCGTCATACAGGGCAATTCATGATAAGAGGTTCTTAGGCAGTGCATCTTCTCTGCTTCCCTCCGCTCTTGAATGCATGCGATTCTCCAGCTAAACGAAGGTCCCATTACGCTGTGCTTTCCTATCAGATAGAGGTGATGCATGACTACCAGGAGAACCGCAACTCCCGCTCCTTCAGCTTCGATGGAGACGAGAGCCCTGACGTCCTCAGCCGGTGAGCAGCACCTGACCTCCTGGCCGGGCATCACTAGCGAGGTCTCATGCTCTCGTCCTCCGCTTTACTGCCTTTCCTGTTGTGCTGTTTCGGTCCTCAGTCACGTGATGAAGGAGCTGATCGAGACGGAGAAAATCTACGTGGAGGAGCTGCTTGCTGTTTTGTTGGTAAGACGCACATCTCCCTGTCTGTGGAGGTTTATATTTTTTGGAGGAAATAAAATATTGAGTATAAGGTTTAAAAATGTTCAATAAATTCTGTCAAGTACAACTCATTCATGCTAGGAATTATGTAAATGCAAAAAAACAAACATCGCAAAAGCATAACTGAGACAGTCTTTACATTTTATGGTGTTGGCGGGTCAGTAACAAGAGATCTTCAGAAACGATTCCCCGGGCAGGACATACATATGTTTTTGGGACCGGTCCACCTCCACTGCAGGTTCTTTCCTTGTTAAACCTATAACTCAAAAATCGCTTGATGGATCTTTTTCAAACTTCGCAGAGGCATTGTATATATGGGTGATGACCTGGAACAGGTTACATTTTGAGACATATCGGCCCAAAATTGAAGCAGCACCATGTAGTTTCACACATTTGATCCCGTTTGCATGATAACTAAAAAAATTGATGTGCAATAAATTAATATATGTAGTTACAGAGTTACGTGTCACAACAAGGACTCATAGAATTCAGGTAAAAACCTTTATTGGCTGACATTTCCGTTCAGTAATCTTACAAATTGTTCGTAAGAGTGTGGGGAGTATGGATCAATGGGTGGAGTAGGGAATATAAACTGATGGCCGGAGTAGGGAGTATGGACTGATGGGCGGAGTAGGTGACGAGGCCATCCAGGGAATGCCATTCTAACCGCTCCCCTTTCTGGTGTTTCAGTGCAGTTACAATATACCATGGTCAGAATGAGCAAAACATCATATGTCCACATATCAGAATGACTGTGTGTGAATTCTGTGGATTCTATGTATCGCATTCTGTCTCTGGGTATCGATGCTCAGCACATTTATGTCTCAACCCATCGTATTGGGCTCCAGGGGTACAGAGCTGAAATGGACAACCCAGCCCTCTCAGGCCTTCTTCCCCCCATGGTACGAAGCCAGAAGGAAGTCCTCTTTGGAAATATGCCGGAGATCTACAAGTTCCATAGCAGGCAAGGCAACCGAGTACTCAGGACAATGAGCCACTGACACCATAAGTATCCCGATGTCCTGTTCACCCATTCATGGTTATGCTACATTTACCTTTAGCGTTGCATTCTGGGTATTCTTCTTGTAGCACAAAGACTTAGGTAGGATTTGCCCATAGTGTGTGTCCTCCTATAGCCCGATGTCCTCTCCGGGGATGTATCCCTGACCTGTGGCCTGTGCTGCCCTGGTCAGGAGCCCGTCCACCTTCTTTGTGACCTTGTACTGGACTGACAGCTGGATAATGGAAAGGAATATCTAAATTTGAAATTTTAATTTTAATTAAAAATAGAATAATAACTTAAACCCAAGAATACCATAGGCTCACATAGGCATTGTTATGTTCCCAAAATCATCATCTGATTGTGATAAATAATCTTATGTAGAGTTACAGCCACCAAATTTAAATACAGCTTCCGTATCTCCAACCATGCATGGATGTCTGCAGCCAGTCTGGTGAATGTTTTCCAGTATGTCATGCACCATTGTAGAAGATAAGCTGCTGGGTACGTTGGTTATTCCTGATTCAGTCCAAGTGACTGTGTGTGTATCCAGGAAATCCCCTGTGCTGTACCTACTGGATTAGGCTGCAGGCTTACTGTCACCCTATAATGGGTAAACATTTTAAAAGAAATGGATGTTGTGTGTTTGAGAATCATTCACTACAATGCATTTGGCATACACATGAAGGAACACACAAACGGTTTGTTTGCTGGTAGTATAGGCAAAGTTAGACAAAAAATGTTAATTCCAAGTTTGTGGACAGTGTGAGTGTCACAGTGACCCCATGACCATCTGCTGAACTCCGTTCAACCCCTCTCCTCCACAGGATCTTCCTGCAGGACCTGGAAGCATGCTTGGAGACCCCAGAGAGAGCAGGGGCCTGCTTCTTAGAAAGGGTGAGGTACAATGTGAATTCAGGGAACCCATGCAGCAGATCCAGCTCATCTTGATGATGGTTAACCGCATAAAGGCATTTTTTTGGCCTGAAAAAGAAGTATCTGCTGCTCTATATGGAAACACCGATACCAGTACCAGTGTCAGCATCGTGTCTGATACAGCCCTCCTGTACTCATCCATGTGGCAATGCGGAGATACCTGTGATCTATATGTGATGATGTATCAGCGATATTGTTAACAAGCAAAATACTGTAATTGGGACCAGGTGTGGAAGTACTTAAAAATGAGCAATTTTTAATTATTTTAATTTGTTATCATGATATGTGTACAGGCATATAATGTCTTCACATTATTTTTTATATTTAAAAAGTTTACAGTTTTAAAACAGGTCTACCCCCACACAGTTTTTTTACTCATCTGCGCCTCCGCGCCATTCCTTCCCCACAGTCTAAATCAGTGTTGCCAACTTAGCAATTTTGTTGCTAGATTTAGCAACTTTGCAGACTGCCCTGACAACTAGTGGCAACTTATAAAACTAATTTAGCAACTTTGACTAACTTTTGATTATGGCTGTCGCGATTACGTGGCAATGTAATGGCAATTATTTGGCGAATACGCAATAATTACCAGGAAATTCGGCACCAGGTTATTGGTTCTATACAGACGTTTACTTACGCCCACAGTTTGATAGCAAATTAGTACCGTGCCTATATTTTAAAGAGATGCGTATTGGGACACACAGAAGTCAGTGGTTTGTATAAATTCAGCGTATCCTTATCTTTATTCATTTCGCTAGCGGACCACACCACATGCGCATGTTTTGGTAAATCATGGAGGCCATAAGCACTGAAGTGGAGGTGAAGAAAGGGAAAGATCAACAGCCACAATATCTTTTAAATAGGAGATATTGTGGATAAACAAGGTAAAAAAAAAAAAAGTGTGGGTGGTGTAGTGGTGTTTTTGAAGCTTAAGTTCCGAATCCTATATGAAACTTAGGATACGCAGAATTTATACAGACCATTAACGTTTGGGCATCACAATACGCATCTAATTAATATTTTGAACATAATACTAATCTGCATACCAAATTGTGGCCGTAAGCAAACGTCCATATAGTAATAAAAAGGATAAACATTTCACCCATCGTCTAAAGCTATGATTTTGTCACATGTACCATATAATTGTGATCACATGACGTGAACGTGACTGCCCTACTTTTGATATCACCTAAAGGCTAAACTGCAAACCTCTAAATGACAAAAGTAAAAAAAAAGACTGGCTTCCTTATTATGAACCACTGCTAACTAGTTTTTAGGTAGCCGACATTAATGCAACATAAAGTTGCTTTTAGAACAATTTTGTGAACAAAATTCATTAGCAGTTACTTGCCCTCTTGGATTTGTCGTCACACAATGAGATCAGAATGTCATTTAGCAACTTTTAGCCACAAATCGTCGTGCCTGTAGCCACTTTCCCTGAAAATTAGTTGGCAGCACTAATTTGAATACCTTTGCATTCATAGAAGGTAAACACTGAAGAAAGTTCATGTGTAGTAGCTTGAATAAGTATTGAGAGAAAAATAGTCTATAAGAACTATGAATCAGATTGTCAGATACAGGCACTTAACATTACTCCACATTTAAAGTATTTAGCTAACTAGGCTTAGGATTAGTTTAATTTCAAAATACACTTTTGATAGGCCTGGGCAGTATAAAGATAATACACTAGACTGCGGTATCTTGAGTTTACAAGTACAATGCGAAAATTTTATTGTAACGCATCTCTCCCCACATTTTATCATCAAGATATCAGAATACATTTGAAAATACCAGAATAGTGCTGTACAAAGTAATGTGCTTTCACAAAAATCACATTTTGCTTTGTTACTATCTTGTAGAGTAAAATAGCTAAACACAAAGGTATGTGTTCAGTCTCCCACACTCAACCAAGTGCACCTACCACTCTCTCAATATGTATTAAGCAAGGAGCTGTAAAGAGTGAAAAGAGCATGCAGAACGATAGGCAGCCCATAACCTAACACTGACATTTAGATTCTGGTAGTAGTTCATGTCCTTCTCTCTATAATAATAATGCTGACATTTAAAACCATGTTTTTAGAATTTATAGTAGGTCGGCACTAATTGGCCACCGTATTGGTGAGTACCAGAAAATGAGTATTGTATGAGGACATTATTTTTCCCCCACCCCCGCCAATTTGATCTGAATCGGTAGTTTGAGGAAATATTTTGTTTTGCAAACACTTTTCCCAATTAACAGCACGCTGTGCGGACCACAACTGCCCATGGTGTTCCGGTGGTGAAAG
>JAABNY020000048.1:7447101-7465084 GCA_015164015.2 Brevimyrus niger
AGGGTTTATTTGTCCACAAGGAGCAGGATGATGAAGTGTGACCATCTGAGACTGAAGGATGCTTTGTTTATCTTTCCAGAAAGAAAACTTCAAAATGTATGAACGTTACTGCCAGAACAAGCCCCATTCGGAGGCTCTGTGGAGACAGTGTTCTGACTGGCCCTTCTTTCAGGTATATTTTATTATGCTAATTCATACATGAATTGTATTGGGTTTTTTTTCAGTGGAGCTCATTGTTTGGCAATTATTTCTATATCTCTATATTTCTATAACTATATCTTGTGGTAGCAAGAAGAAATATCTTTTTTTTTTTTTTTCTCCAAAATTTCTTGGAAAATGGCAACATGCATATTAAGCTGAATATGATTCTGTCTCTGGTAACACAGGAATGTCAGAAAAAACTGGAGCACAAACTGGGCCTGGATTCCTATTTACTGAAACCCATTCAGCGGCTGACCAAATACCAGCTTCTGCTCAAGGTTGGCCCGGCGACACCCTGTCAGTGTGACAAGGAACCAGAACCACGAACACAAGGCACATTTCGAAATGTATTCAGGACAGGGTCCCAAATTGGAAAGTAGCTTATTATGTTTCATATGGAAATAGATCACATTCAGTATTTAACAGCATTTTGTTACCATAAATTGTAACCATAAGCTACTGAATGTTTCCTAAGAAGGTAACATCAGAAGTGGTAGCATTTTCATTAGATATGGCACCCCTAGCTTGTAATTAAGATCAGCCATGGTAGAATTTTATAAAGTTTTTTTTAGCTTGATGCAGGCCATCTTAGAATATTATCCTGATATTTAACCTGTCACAATTCGTGGTTGGCGAGCAAACAGGGGAGGCGAGAGAAGCCAGGTTTCAGGGAACAACGGGGTTTATTGAGGGGAAAAAAGGACAGGGTACTCACAAACATAAGACGTTAATGACAGATCTGGGGAAGACTGACTGAGACACGGACTAAATACAACACACAGGCTAGACTGAACAAGCAACAGGTGAACACAATCAGGCAAAAACAAGAGGTAACGAGGTTGGCGTGGCACACAATAAGGATCGTCCGGAGCAGGGTGTGACATAACCTACAACAGTAAGAATTGCACTGAAGTAAATTACAGTACATGATTTTTTTTTTTTTACAAATTGGTATTATATCCAGTATCTTATGTTAAAATGTATTTGATACTTTTGGCTTCACATATAAGCTCTCAAATATGTTTTCAAATATATTTACAAATACCTTTTCATGTTATTAGTTGAGTCGTTGTATTCTTTCCAGTTAAGATAATAACTGGGAACTGATTTCATTGAGGAAAAAGACTCAGTGTCCATTGTTCTCTCTTACAGGAGCTGCTTAAGTACAGTGTTGGCGATGAGGGGACTTCGGAGCTGCAGGAGGCACTAAATGCTATGCTGGAGCTTCTCAAATCCGTGAACGATTCCATGCACCAGATTGCCATTACAGGTTATGAGGTAAAGTACCAGCCAGTCCGGATTTATTATTTTTACTTGTCCGATGCACATTTTTACAATACAGTGTATTTCCGCAGCTGGTTTATGATGCACTAATCATCTTACTTTTTGAAAAGCAGACATATAATATATACTATACTAGCAGGTGTTAACACATTGCAGCCTTATTGTGTCCCTATCGTGTAATGAGAGCTATGGTGTTATAACGGCGGCCACCAGGGGGAGCTGAGCGACCTGGGCCGGGTGCTGATGCAGGGCTCCTTCAACGTGTGGATCACTCACAAAAGGGGTCCAACGCGGATGAAGGAAATAGCGCGCTTCAAGCCCATGCAGAGGCACCTGTTCCTGCACGAGCGTGCGCTGCTCTTCTGTAAGCGCCGGGAGGAGCACGGCGAGGGCTACGAAAAGACTCCCTCCTACAGCTTTAAGCACTGCCTCAGGGTAAGACTTCAGCAGGAACCCCAGCCCTCCGCAATACACCCCCTAGATGGTATATACAGAGAGAATATACCCCCACTGACACACACAACACAGGGGCAACGCAGTGGCTCATTGGGCAGCAGCTATTTTCACCTCGGTTGCCGTCCTCACTGTCACTGCACACATTTGCAGTGAACTGGTGACTCAGAGTTGCACACAGTGTTTTTTATACGAATTCCTTGAAGAGACGGCAGGCTCACTGCGAACCTGTAAGGGTTATGCTCTCTGCTGTCTGTCTTCACCGAATAGTCAATTATTATGGTCTAAATTGTGCAGGGTTCTAGTCACTCATTGCAAAGTCAGCCTTGTACCACTTCTATCTAAGTTGGCTGTTTGATACCTGTGTGATTGTGATAGATAATAGTGACTGCTCAATAAATTAATGTAATGTAATGGAAAGTGGATGGTTACTAACTGCAGTACTATTACAGGCACTATTGTACTTTTAATATACCAGCAGTACTACAGAAGTACTATTGATATATGATCAACATCTTCTCATTTTCAATGTATATTGTTATTCCAGTCATTCCTGGAGATACAGCCCGTTTTCTAATGTTACCTACAGATGAGCGCAGTGGGAATTACGGAGAATGTCAAGGGAGACATCAAGAAGTTTGAGATCTGGTACAGTGGTAGAGAAGAGGTCTATGTGGTTCAGGTACAGTCAGTATTTACAATACGTCTTCGTTGTTCGTTTTCTGCCATTGAGCCACAGTCCTCATCTGTCCCATCATGTTACGGGCTGGATGCTTCCTTAGGCCCCGACCTTGGAGGTGAAGCTAGCCTGGCTTAGCGAGATCCGCAAAATACTCACCAGTCAGAAGAAAGTTCTGCAAGGTGCATATACTCTGCATTTTAATGCATGTATTACAGAAGCATTGTTTGTGGACTGTGCTTGTGGCTACAACATTGAAACCCTCCTCTCACCCCCCCCCCCCTTTTATCCCATCTGTGCTCACCTTTCTGTCTCTTAGATGATTCTCTCCAACCCTGTCTGGCTTCAGACAGGCATCAGATGTCCCCATCATCATCTGATAGGTAGGTTTCCGCACCTGTTTCCATACAGAAACCACCATGGCTGCCCAAGGGCTACAATTGTAGCAGGTCACCACCTGATCCATGTCAGGCGGGCACTATGAGCCGGGACAGGGTTTGTAAAAGACCTGAATTTCACTTAAGCGCTGAGTTTTTGCTGCGTGCTGATTGGTCAGTCTCCTATAATCATGCATGTGCCACTAATGTTAATGTGACACAGTTGGAGGAGTCTTTCAATCGGGGAAACAAACCCTCAAAAGCACAAGAAGAACTAAACCATTTAGCCAAACTCAGGAGCCTTTCAGTTCTAAAAAGATATTGTAAAACCTGAAGTGGCTCATAGTCCTTTCTGAAATGGATTTGGTGGTGACCTTGCTTTGTAGAGCCCGCTATTTTAAGCAAAATGTTCAGAGATAGATTTCCAAAAAAATCCCTGCATACGCCAGGGCTGACTTTCTCATGTATGATGTGATTGTGGCTGTAAAAAAATAACAAATCTGTATAAAACCAAAGTCACTTATGTGACTATGTCATCTTTGTATGTGTAAATAGTGGGCGCTAATTGTAACATGTTCTTCCATTACAACAGCATGAAAAAAATTGTGATTTTATATTGACATCTTTTTCCTTTTACGATAACAAATGGCCATTGAAAATTAATATTGCAATTAAATAATCTTTGAGAGCACAATGTACTAATACACTCTTAATTAATGTACGAATTAATCAGAAACTTTGTTACTGATCCCATGTTAATTCATCATTAATCATTCATCATCATTTCATGCAGTCAGTATATTTGTTTATGATCTGCACTTGAGTTGTGACTGAGTAACTAAGTTAACTAAGTAACTAAGAAACTGACGCTTCATGAACCATGTGCTGTTTTTTTTTACCCCACCAGATGTTGCTTTCTGTTAAAAAAAAAAGTGCTCAAAGCATGCCCTAAAGCAAACCAACAGCACCATCTAGTGGGGGTGAAAAAACAGCAAATGGTTCGCGTGGCATCATTTTATCCATCACTCCTTGTGCCCCCTAAAGTAAAGCGTCCCAAAACGTAGATTTATTTGCTAATACTTCACATAGTTTTCCCAGCAGTTACATTACATGACATTACATTGCAGCAGTGTAATAGTTGCCAGTGTGCTGAAGCTGTCATGATGAACTTATGGTGTAATTAAGCTACCAAAAGCCACAATGAGAAGAAATTCCTGTGCAGTACAGCTAGAATATGACAAAGATTCTTTATGTTCTTTTCTGCCACCCTGCCGGACAGCGTCCCTGCCGTCTCCTCATGCACTTCATGGACCCCTGTCCCGCTCGCTGGCTGCTCGGCTTGCTTCGATGTCCCTCCTCATAGCAAGCTGCAGAGATCCTCCTACAGCTCAGAGGAACCTGAGTCTGACCACAGCAGCTCGGTCCAGACGGACCCGGTCGTCAGCTCGCCTCAGCCACAACACACGCGCCGCAGTGAGTCTCCCTGGGTACCTTAGAGGGCACTGAGGACGCCCCACTGAGGACGCCCCACAGAGACGTACAACGGCGACTTAAGTAGAGCAGCGGATTTTCCCGAAACCTTCTTTCAGGCGACTATCATTGACATTGAGGATAGCTCTAAAATCTTGGTGACATGCTGAATTTTCTAGCTTATCGTCCTTCTGAACACAGTGCTCACAGAAGGTCTCGGAACTCATTTCAGTATAAATGTTGCAGATTCATTGGTTTTATAAAAAAAATCATTACTTCCTTCATTTGTTTTTAAAACATATATATCACTTTAGAAATAACCAGTAATATTAAGTAAAATGTTCATTTTTAGTAATAATAGGTTGAAGTTCATTGACTAGCAGTCTCACTGGGTGCTTTTTAGTTAGTAACACCATAGAAATAACATAAAACACCAATCCATTGTATTTAGTATCCCTTTCAGAGCCAATTAATAACAAAAGGGCAAGAAAAGAACTGAATGAGTTAGACAAAAAAATATGATACATTATAGAAATAAAATGTCTCTGCGGAAGATATGAGCAGATATGCTAAACATTGCTTGATAACAGACTTTTGTTATGAAACCAAAAAATCTGAAACATACTTACATCTTACATACTGCCTATGAAGGTTTAGTGAATGCACTGTGAAGGTGCAGCTAATGTAAAGCTTACTTTTTAAAGTAGTCTGACTACATGAGCACTTGTCCCTGAATGTGCCATACTGTTTGTTTTCAGATAGACTAGCATCCTTTTCAAGGTCTCCTAGCTCGTGCCCTGTTTTTCCTTAGATAGCCTCCAGGGTCATTATGACCTGGTCTGGACAAGTGGGAATTAAATACATACAAATGATTAGCAGCAGTTTTAGAGAGAGCTGAGCTGGAAGGCAAAGCTATCAATTTGCCATTTGGCCTGTGTTCCCACTCTCACCTATGATCATGAGCTTTGGGCTGTGACCAAAAGAATACGATGGCAGGAACAGATGGAGGGGCAGAAATGAGTTTCCTTTGCAGGGTGGCTGGGCTCAGCCTTAGAGAGGGTGAGGAGCTCGGATATTCAGGAAAGGCTCTGCTCCCCTGCATTTAAAGGAGCCATTTGAGATGGATCAGGAATCTGTCTAGGATGCCTTCTGGGCGCCTCCCTGGGGAGGTGTTTCAGGCATGTTTAGCCGTGAGGAGGCCCTCGGGGCAGAACCAGGACACGCTGGAAAGATTATACCTGTCGGCTGGCCTGGGAACACCTTGATGTTCCCCTGAATGGGCTAGAGGATGCGGCTGGTGAGAAGGAGGTCTGGGCATCCCTGCTTAGACTGCTGCCCCCCTGATCCGACCCCAGATAACCGGCAGATAATGGATGGATGAATGGATTGATGGGTGGGTGGGTGGATGGATGGATGGTAACAGTTCATTAATAACTAAGGAGCCGAGCTTAAATTGAAGTCACACCATTTTTACATATTTTATTTTCTCTCTGAATGTTCCTAAATTCCCGGACCTCCTAGATTGCTATATGTGGCATTTATGACATTCATCTAAATGACACATGCATATAAATGTTAGCTGAGTATATTCACTCACCATTGAGCTGAATGACAGTGTCAATGTATTAGCAGAGTTTAAACAATTTTTGGTGACAACTTTCTATGTTCCGTGAAGATATTTCTCCTTTAACAGGACATTCATATTCATTCTAAACTCCCAGTGTTTTCTGCTGTGTTGGGTATTTTCAATTAAGTAAACACGTCTGCTTTTCCCATGCTTTTTGCGTAGAGTCCAGTGTGTCGCAATGTTGGTTCCAATGAAAACCAGCTTGCTCAGAGTTTCTATTGGTCGCAGGGTTGGCCGGTTCCTCAGCCACCGTCCATCTTTCCCTGTGTCCCAGGTTGGCCTGGTGCCTCACAGTCGATCGATATCTGTGAGGGTATTGAGGACTGGAGTGGGACAACCGATCTCTCCAACATGTCTGATTCTGAGGAGGAGGATGCCCCTCAGCTGGTGAGTGACATCTCAGGCGATATCAAATTAGTGGTGGGTCATATGGCCAAAATGTCATATGAAACTGAGAGCTGCTTCACGGGTACTGAGCCATACGAAGGGCTCCAAGTTTGTTACGCTCTTCTTAAATAACAATGTTTTTAACACTGAACATTAGTTGAAGTTGAATATTTAAATATTTTGTGGTCCTCGGGGGCGACACGTGTGGTCCTCGGGGGGGGGACTCGTGTGGTCCTCGGGAGGTGACTCTTGTGGTCCTCGGGGGCGACTCTTGTGATCCTCGGGGGGGTGACTCTTGTGGTCCTCAGGGAGGGGACTCTTGTGGTCCTCGGGAGGTGACTCTTGTGGTCCTCGGGAGGTGACTCTTGTGGTCCTCGGGGGGGGGACTCTTGTGGTCCTCGGGGGCGACTTGTGTGGTCTTGGGGCCATGTTGGTCACCCCTGGTTTAGATCATGCTTTTTGTTTGTTTGCCTGTTTACAATTCTATGTAGTAATGGTTACCACTTAATCGGCAGTTCCGTATGTGAAACACTGATTGTAGCATTATAACAATAAACTTAATTAAAAATTGCATGTTTTTTGGGGTGCTAATATTTCCGGTGGTTAAAATAACTGATTGTGTAGCCATCCATTGTATGAACAATATCTTTGCAAAACATACAAATTACAATAGACAGATCCTTTTCGGATTTCATAAATCGAAACCATCCTGACAGACAGCATATATTCTTGCTAGGGTGAGACTATTGCTGGTGTGACTATCTGAATAAGATGGCATCAACCAGTGATCTTCACAACACAAAGCACAATCACAGCCATGCCTAGGTTACAGTGATTTTCACTTAGCGAATATTTCACTTATGAACCTGGGGTGAGTTTCCAAAAGCCTTCTGACAGCTATATGGCTCTGTTTATGTTAGAAGATAGAACTTACGAAGGACGTAACATTAAGAAGGCTTCGGGAAAATCACCCCGGTCGTTGGAACAGATCTCTGTAAACAAGGAGAGGGTGTATTTATTAAATCATTACGTACATTTTCAGAACAGTTCACAATGTTTGATACCGGGGCCCCAGTGATTCCATTATTTGTCCAGTATAATTAAAAATAAAATAATGCTTGAACCAGTGCTGCTTCTTTTTTAGGTCCCAGGCAAGTACAGGGCTGTGGAGGATTGTCAGCAGTACGGGCCTGATGACCTCATCATCAAGAGCGGTGACCTCATTCATCTGTTACGAGAAGAGACTGAAGGGGTATGGTGAGTGCTTTCAGGATCCTGTGGAGGGTTAGCTGGAATGAACAGGAACTGTATTTGATCTGTGAGGCTCAGTCCCACTTTAGTTCCTCTTGTAGGCAGGTGAAAAATGTGAGTCGCAATCTGGAGGGCCGGTCCCAAGCTGACAACCTGCAGGCAATCCTGGGAGGAAGCAGCAGGGGGAGCCCTAACAGGATAGGAGGTACAGGAAGGATCTCAATGTGCCTGTGAGTCCCAGTGTTAACCGATGACATTGGGCTTCATGCATTAACATTATTGTTGTCTGATCTCAAATTCCTCTTGCTTTATTTTATAAGATGGGCTCTTACGAGTGTTACCATGTTGGATTCGGCGAACATTCCTAACTCCAGAGAACCACGTAAATTTCTCTGCATGAACATGATGAAACCGACCAGTGCGTAATACGGTCCGCAGGCACGGGAACTGTATATTAGTATAATTAATGCCCCCACAAAAATATGCATGGTTCTGCGTCCTGCCACATATGTCAGGAAATGGGGTACGTTAAAGACGGGGGATTGGAGATCGAAGTCCTGCTTTTGGAGATCCATAAAGGAAAGTCTATAAATTTTAACAGCGTCATCAATGAAATCCACTGATCTTTAATTATTTTTGCAGTTCCTGATGCTCATATTGATATTGTATTTTTATACTATAGCCAACTAATATCATTAGGCTACATGAATAAATTTAGGATATTGTCAACATAATTATGAAGTACAATAACTGTGTATATAAATTCCCAAAGTTGAAATTGCTTCAAAATAATGAAATACATGGTTATTGAGAAACTTTGGTTTGCATAACGGCCGAGTAATTGCACAAGACTCCTATGACAGGTCTGAACCACTCGTAAGTTTTGTTTGTACCCAAGAGAACATTCTAAATACAAGAATATTGGTGAATGTGGCATGTGGTCCTAAATTTACCACACGGGCAACTGATGCACAAAACTGTTTTGTCGAGTGGTTCTTGTATGAGGCCCAGCTCACTTGTGATTGTCCTGAATGTCACAGCCTTGGGATTGTCACTTACAGTGTCATTTCTTGTTTGTCCCCAGACCCAGGGAACTTGAAAACCAGGAAGCTTAGCTCACCCTGAAAGAAATCACAAGTTCACTTCCAAGTAACACCTTGGCTTTTTGACTCCTGTTAAATTCACGGTGACCATTGAACCCAAACAGCCTATTATGGTGAACAAGGCTACTTTCTGGACAGAGTAATTTCTAGACTGACGGTGATAGAGGATCCTGTCAGATTATTTCCTAATTTTGTTGGAAGCCCAGCTTAGAGGTCACCACCTCACAGATGGAAATATGATTGCATCCAGACCATGCGATCGATCTCCCTCCCCACCCCCAATTTAGCAATATTTTTTTTCAGACGCAGTGGACCTTGGAAATTTGTTGCTGATGGCACAGACATTCCAAACACCCTGATCCTGTTCAGTCTTGAACAGAGCAGAGCGCTGCCCAGTGGGTTCACTAACTCTATATTTCAAGCAAGTTTTAGTCTTAAGCACATGTGGAATACAGTCCTTACGTCACACCTGGATAATGTAAATAAAATTGGAAGCCTGGTAATCATCTCCAAACAGGAAACTGTCAGATTCAGTGTTAGATATGCTTTGTATGGGACCTACCGAATTATGTCTATGTTACAGAACTCAAATACTCCCATGAAATGTCTATGGTCGTGTCATGTGCCATAACTATGTATAGAGGGATATTTGCATAAAATGTATGTCAATACATGTGGTGCCAAATATTTTATAATCTTTTTTTTCCCTGTTTTATTTCCCCTCCTTTTATTAGAGTATGACAGTGTCACGCCAGTGTCGTTCCTGGCTGTTAATTTCATAAAGTATGTATTTTACTGGTACTTTCAGAAGCTGTAAATGAGAAGCACCGACACTGTACATGGCACAGAACTACTATTTTTAAGCTCTGGCATAGCAGTACTATGGGAAAGTGATTCACAATGTGCCCTGAGAGGTTTAACTTCTTTATGCCAACTGGCAAAAACACATTTGTTTAGCGGAAAAATGTATATGTGTTAAATATATTATCTAGATGGTAAATAAGACAGTATAAAGCACATTCTGATCCAATGATTATCAAACAATACGATATTGATGCAATTTAATTATATTAAACACCTTAATGGAGTTCTACGTGTGGGTAACTTCTGCAGCCTGTCAGTCAGCCTCCCTGGTTAATAGGTTCATACGGTACTTAGCTAATTTTTGCCAATTATTCAAGCGTTTGGCACGTATGGAAAAGCACAGTTTTGCGTCGTTCTGTTTCCACTGTAGGATGCCGTCCAAATGAAACCTTTCAGAATTCCTGTGATCATGAGCCATAATCATGAAGATTAAAAAGAGCAAACAGTGAACCTGAGACTTTAAACGGGCTCCACAGACTTTCATTCCAAGTACGCGTGCCTTCCTACTGAAGGTTCCTCTTCGTAAAATTGCACGACGGATGTTGATTGGCTGCTTTGTCGTCTGAATTGTTCTGGCTCCTCTTCATGCCGGTGATGCAGCTGATCCATGGGTAGTAGTAAGACACGTGGGTGTAGACGCCCAACTTGCCGTCTCTGGCACATTCCTCCCCCCAGCTTACGATGCCAGTCAGGAACCAGGTGTCCCGGTACTTGCTAGCGTGTGGCCCCCCGCTGTCCCCCTGGCAGGCGTCCTTCTGCTCCTGTAGGTATCCCGCGCAGAACATATAGCGGCTGATGTGGCTGCTGCTGCTGTCCTTGCACACGGTGCGTTGCACGTACGGCACCTCCACCTTCCGCAGCACAGGGGACTCCGCCCCCGCGAAGCGCACTCTTCCCCAGCCGCTCACCAGCGAGCGGATGCCGCTCTCCAGGACCGCCTCGGTGAACTTCTTGGGCCCGAGGCAGATGGGGAGGACGAAGTCCGAGAAGACGATGGCCGCCTTCAGCCGCAGCAGGGCGATGTCGTGGTTGAACCTGCTCCTGTTGGCGTTGTAGCTGTTGTGCATGTGCCACTCGGAAACCTTGTAGTCTTCCTCGGTGCCCTCGGTTTTGTGCACGTTGTGCTCCCCTGTGGAGATTGGCGACATCATCTCAGCATTTGAAGCCTGCATTTCACCCCGCATGCTGGTAATGAAGTAACGCGTCAGCAGCCGCAATAGCATCTGATGATCGCAGATGGTGCTATAAGTGACGCTAATGGCGGTGACTGATCTGATGAAACTGAAACAACGCATTATGTTATAACACTGTATTGTGTAATACCTTGACAAAGTGTGAATGAAGTCATCCATTTTGGTTGTTTATTACATAATGCACTCCGGTTTCCCCCCACAAACCAAAGACATGCTGATGCTAATTGGAGTTCCCAAATTACCCGTAAGTGTGCGTGTGTGAGTGACTGGTGTGTGATTGTGCCCTGGGATGGGTTGGTGCCCCATCCTGGGTTGTTCCCTGCCTTGGACCTGTAGCCTCCGGGATAGGCTTATCACCCTCTGCGACCCCGAACAGGATAAGCGGTTTTGGAGAATGGATGAATGCATCGTATTATTAAATCTTCATCATAAAAAAGGGCAACTCCCACAGTTTGTAATAACCTTTTGTAATAATGTGATTATATCAAAATTCTGGGAAATTTATTACATATTGCATTCAAGCTGTCTACTACAGAATGTGGCAGATTATTACAAAATGCAGGTGCTATTACGTAATGAAGAGAAAATTTGTTACATTTTGTCAAGGTATTACACAATAGGGTATTATCATGTAATACTGCGCTGTCACAAATACCATTCGATAAACTGCCGAAATATTCTCAAGTGGTCACCTGTCTATACCGTGTGCTAACCTTATAGTAATACATATTTTTTATGCACATCTCATTCTTTTAATAAACTGATCAGATAAATTCAGGTGGAAGGAGACAGGATAAAGAACATCCATCCATCCACTCTAACGGGAGAACTAGGGTATGCAGAAGAGCACGTTCCAGCAAAGCCCGGTAGTGGTGGAATGTGTTTCCAAGGCAAACACTGCAGCTGTAGCTCAAAAAGTATTGCATGGCACTATCAAGACAAAGGTCTTGGCCCCAAATACCTGGCAATGTGCATAAATTGTAACCTTTCTCTTTACTTTGGATTAAAGCATCACATAAATGAGTAAAAATTTCAGCCGTGTGACAGTATTGGAACACAGTTGCCAGTAAGGCACATCCTGTCTTGCGAATGCATTTTATCAGCAGAATGACGGCCTTCAGCACAAGGATAAGTTTGTCCAGGAATGATTTCAGCCAACCCACTCATCTGATCTCCATTCAATTGAACATATGTGGGATGGGATGAGATGAGCTGTTCTGAGCCAAGATCCGCTACCGATTAAATCAGCACAACGACGGGAATCACAGGAACCAGCCTTCGGCACGAAGAAGCTGAAGAGGTTCCTAGTGCAACCATGACTGCAACGCAATATTAGGGGGCTGCTCCGAATGTTTTAATGTTATAAATATTATCTTGTTTTTTGTATTTATTGTTCTTTTATATATAATTTTCACCATCACTCTCAGCATCATGGCAAGATATACTTGGCAAGATATTTGGACTTTCATTGTTACAATGTCTTTAGCCCATAACATAATAAACATGAGCTGACAGAACTAAACACTATCTATATTCTTCATTTTGGTTGTAATGGAGAATTGATCAGATATCAAAGAGACATCAAATGGTAATTAATCTCGCTGTCATTTAATGGAAAACCATAAACATTTATCTTCAAGAGATCAATCCAGTACCAAGTACTAACCTATTGCAGGGCAGACACACACACAGACACATACAAACAGAGACACATGCCTTGCAAAATCCACACACATGGAAGTATGGCGGAGACTCAAACCTTGCGAGGCAACAGTGCTGATCACTTTACCAACACGCCACCCTAATCCTTCCATCCATCCACCCATCCATCTTTCATATCTGCATATCCACTATACAGTTACATTCTGGTGCAACCAATCACGGGAGACACCAGACCGGAGGCGGGGGATGCCCTTAATAGGGGCAATTATACACTACAAGCTAATTTACAGATACCAGTTCACTTGGTTTTTTTTTAGACTGCGATGGACATCCTGTGTCCCTGGGTGAAACCTGCTCTTCCCATGAGAACACGCAAACTCCACACACCTGAGAGTGGGATTTGAACGCTCATCCTTGAACAATTACGTGCATTATGACTTTTAGTATTAGTAGGAAACAGATGAGGTGTGGTGGATAACAATGATATGGCTATTCCACTAGCAATGGCTTCTTACCCACTCGAACGAAGAAGGTGTCTAAGGTGACCTTCTCCAGGCAGTGAGCAGCGGTGATGACCCAGCGCTCGCTGAGGATGGATCCTCCACAGAAAACCACTTGTTCACTGTTAATCAGTGCCACCTGACCGGGTGAAATGACACACCATTAGTGACCGCCGTGTACTCTGCCCACAAATGTGAAATGCAGTTACAGTACAAATCCATGCAGTTAAGTAGGGAACTTCCGCCCACCTGCCACGGGATCTCCCCAGGGGTAACCTCATTGCCCCCAACGATGCGCTTTTCCGTGGCCACCTCCTCCTGGATGGTGGGCAAGGTGGGCGAGAAGGCCCAGGAGGGCAGCTTGCTAAGAGTTGGCTTCCAGGTAACGTTATTAGGTGCAGACTGGTTGGTAGCGCTGTCAACGTGCCCGCTTCGTTTAGGCGGGAGTGGAGAATCATTAATAGTGTCGTTAAGGTTTTCCTCTGGGAGGTTGGCCTGCGCAGACCGACTAGATAAAGCTGAAATGACATTAACTGCAAGTCTGCCACAGGGAAAGTCTCCTGAAAAAATAAGAGGGAAAGCGTGGGAAGATAACATGCAAACACGAAACCAAGAAGCCTGCTTCTCCGTCCTGAAGTGCGTGGAACTCCCAGTTTCTCGAAGCTTGACATGTCTGATGAACTGATACAAAGGCATGTACTTAATGCCTGACTGTGAGGTATAAATACTTCACTGGGTGTCGGATGGGTAAAGAAGGTGTAGGATATATAGTTCATGAAAGCAAATGTCACCTTCAGGATCGCAGGTGCTTCCGTCCCCCGCTAACTTATACCCGGCTGCGCATTCGCACACCGACCCTCGGAATTTATCGGGCTTGCAGAAATGCATGCAGCCCCCGTTGTTCATATCGCACCGCCTCCTAGACTCTGTAAGACAACATCCAAACTGGGTCTGAAGGGGCCCTATTATGCTCATTTTCACTGTTTATAATTTATTTGGGGGTCCTACTAGAATAGATTTATGTGCTTCAATTTCCAAAAATATATAATTTTTTTCTCATACAGCACATCTCTATTCAGTCTATTTATAGCTTTTAGCCTAACCCCCGATGAGCCCAGTCTGCTTTGATTGGTCAGCTTGCCCTACACATCCCACCCCTGTCTTGCAGTCTGCAGAAAGGCCATTGCAGGTAGGCAGCCAATAAGGAAGTAAGGGCTGGAGTTCCAGCAAGGCGTTTCTGTGGTGAGAGTTACTCTCTTTGGTGTGTCCTTTGGGCCTTAGGACCATTTACATGCACATACAGCTATATACCACACTTTAGGAAAGGTCTATAACCAGAAAAGCATAATAAGGGCCCTTTAAACACCACAGTCTGTTCAAACATTAAGAGAAGTTCACAGTTTTCTAAAGGAGACCTCACCTATCTCGCAGTTTTTCCCACCGAACCCAACAGGACACCAACATATGTAAGAGCTTATACCGTCTTTGCACTCTGCCCCATTCTGACATGGAGAGGACAGACATTGGTCCCCATCTGAAATGCAGAAATGGATTTTGCTATCAGAAATGTAAAACTTGCAAAGCAACAATCTTTTACAAACAAAAACTGACCCAAACTCAGCAGAAATTAGCCCTCTGATCGAAGCAGCACTTGCTGCCTGACAAGTATTGCCTTTAAAAAGATAAAAGAATCTTAGTAAATCTTACCTCTGTAACTGATCCAAAACTCCCTCTGAGAAAAAAGGAATACTGAAAAGATTAATGCATGGTAGCATTTTACCTCAGGCTTTTACACTACAGTGCCATAGGGAAGCTGTCAATGGGAAGTGAAGGCGGAAGTGGGTGTGACAAGCATAAGGTCACATGGCACCGGCGTCCCTGTATTAGCATAACAACATAAGATTGTTTTAAATAGAAGTGGATTTGTAAGGATGAAAACACATGCATGCAGTTTGTGGCTTCGGGCCGTCGCATGTCACATTAGCATTTGAGCTAGAAACATAGTCTGGGGCAAACTGCCTTGTGGGAGCACCACGCGGAGGATCTTTAATTGTCAGCAAACTTTACATCTTTCCTCAGATTCTCAATAGGAATCAAGTCCACATTTTGATAGGATAGCGTTTCCCAATCTGGTCCTTGGTTTCACTCTCTCCCAACTGCTTGCCAGACAGTCCACATTTTTGCTCCCTACAGTGCATTGGAAGGGAGCAAAAATGTCAACTGTCTGGAGGTCCCCGAGGACCAAATTAGGGAACGGTGGACTATAGCATCAAGGTTAGAACATGTGAAATTAGCCTTCTCATAGAGACACATAAGAGAAATGCCGTGAATCAGGCAGTTTGCCTTTGTCTTTGACATGCAAATGTAATTGATCTACACATCCCATGTTTTAAGACATTGCACATCCCCACAGCGCTTGCATCATCACACCACCCACTGTCTTTTCTCTATCCTCGAAAACCTCCCTGGCTTCCTCAAAGCTGCACATCTCCTCATGGCACTCGCGCTCCAGGTTGCCTTGCTTGATTTCCTCGAATGCCGTATTGTATCGCTTCTGTCTCTTTAAGAAGGACTCTGCTGTGTGCCTGGGAACGACTGGGAACACTGAGGCTGGTGGAGGGACAGGAGAAAGAGGTTGGGCTGAGAGATAGAATCCGGGACTGATTTAATGTACTCTAGATTAACATTTACACAACATCTCACATGAGAACCTACACCTAAATTACAGCACACGTCGGCCCATTTTGTCGATACCTCATTGCAATTATTTGCACTAAACTTGAAGTCGCTTTGGAGAAATTTGGAGATGTTATAAATAACGGGAATTAGACAAACACCTCAGGAAATGTGGACTAACCTTTGAGTAAAGGGAGGTAAAATGTCTGAGACTAAGAAAAGAATCTGCTGAACAGTTAATTCACTGACTCAAAAGCAAATCATTAATGACAGTACAGGCGTACATCCAGATGTAACTGCTACGGTAAATGTCAGGATTCTGGATCTCCAAAACAAGATAACAAGCTTTTAAACAGTGCCTTTAACGCACTATTTATAACAGCATGAGTAACTGGAATTTTTGTACTTTTTACTTGACTGCCACCACTTTTTTACAAATAGACAAATACATATTATGTTCTAATTTTAGTTATAAAAATAAATCCTTCAAAGATGTAAGCACAGAGGAATACCATTATGATAACTGGGCATGAACTGGAACTCTTATAAAATAATTAAAATTAGCATGCAAGGCAAGGTCTTAATGCCTGCTGGGTTTTTTACAATAAAATTAATGTATATACATAATTATTTGGAATATAAGTTGTCCTTCATGCCTGTTATTATCTTAGCTGAAGGCCTCAGGGTTGGAGTTGTCCATCACATATGTTTTTTTTGAGGATTTATGACATCATTACTTATATTTCATACCAAATCCTTAAATAATGACCTGTTCTATAAAGGTTTCATTACTGCAATACTGGTCCATAGTTAAAGGCAGTAAATATATTGTTATGTGCCATAGATATATTTCATGTCTTCAATGATTTGCATTCACTTGTCTTGAGAACAGTATGAAATGATAAGATTTCAGTCATCTTGCTGGCATTTTCATTCTTCTGAAAGGTCAGGAGTTAGAGAGAGGGAGGGTCGGCCGTCCCGTCACTCCGCACGCATCCGCGGTCAACAAGATCACGATACGCACCATCACAGCTGATCCAGATGTCCAGTGGCAGCAGACAGACGATGAGCGGTAAGTGGGTTCTCGCCATCTTACTCCGGTGAAATGCTGTCAACAGGACGTCAGTGGCTGCGGACGTTCGGCCGCTCGTGGCAAAGTGCAGTGGGGTGTTTGCGTTCGATTGGCCCAGAGGTTACACAGGCAGCTGTGTTTGTGCTGCAGAAGCACGCTGAGTGCTCTGCTTTTGGTCCAGCTCTGCTTGTGCCGCTAGATGGACTATTCGGACTTCAAGCCTTACGTACCGCAAATGTTAACACAGTACCTCAGAAAAGTCACCTACGTCTGCATATTTCTGTATGCAATAGTCAAATGTTGCAGGGCTGTTGGTTTTTTTGTTGTCTGTCTGCTACTTAAAAATACACACAGACACCCGGGCAATAATCCTGTTAGTCATGCAGATTGGGAAACTTTGTAAACATTGACATAAGAAGGAGGGTATTTGAAGTCCAAGCAAGTAAAACAGTGACTAACAAGAATTTGAGCACAAACTACGGAAACAGTGTCTTTTTATAGTTTGAAAAGTGTTAGATGTACCCGTGTCTATGCATTTTCTCAGTGCAATTGGTATTTGGTCATTTGAAAAATGTGATTGGGAAGCAGCATTATCTTTGGGGAGGGGGGGGGGGGGGTAGTTTTGACCCGATGCTACCTTTGATCGTCAATTTTTCAGTTAACAAGCTTTTCTCTTTGTCTAACTTACCATCACTATTCTGCTGTATGTATAATACAGCTCAGAAGACATTTAACTGCTGTAGCCACTAGATGGCGCATATGCTTTAGAAGAAAAAAATCTTAATGGTTGGACAAGCAGGGGAGATTCTAGAATTTTGTAAGGTGGGAAGGCATAAGAGGGGTCATAGTTCATATAGCGACCAATCGGCTTTCTGCTGGGGCTTTTTCTGCCCATGTATGTGCCCAAATAAAAGCACCATTTTAGAATATGGGTGAGTCAGTGGTTAGGCATAGCTCATACCTCCAGGGTTGTGGGTTCAAAACACGCCCCTACTCTTTGCATTATTAAAGGAGGGTTTGATGAACTATAAAATGAAAATGGGTGCTATTTTGATCACATTAGTGCCATGTTTTCAACCAAACCAAATTCTAATGGAATTGTATATTCAGAGGTGGACATTTCAGGTCCAGAAAGTAAAAATCCAAACCAGGATTTTGTTTCAACCAACCTGCTGAGTATAAAG
>JAABNY020000048.1:7465345-7491619 GCA_015164015.2 Brevimyrus niger
ACATAATTCATGAATAATGTATATAGTGTATGTATTTTCTCTGCCCTCCACCTCCCCTCTCCTGCCCACCTATGTCTCACATGTTCTAGTGAAGCCGCAACTCTCTTTTCATGTACATGTGAATTGAATTGAACTTAATTGAATTTCCTTGAATTGAAAGCAATCCGCAGGGATGCCGGCTGATATCTACAGTTGTTTCGTGTTTGTTAGTAGCACATTTCAAACCGCTTCCTCCATCTCATCCCACAGATCCCTATATGGATTGAGATCTGGGGTCTAGGCAGACTATTTCATTAAGCTGAATTGATTGTCATGTTTATAGAGCTAAACCAGGACATTAGTCCCATGGGAAATCCTGATTGACAGAGATGGTCAGATATGCTGTGGTATTCAAGTGATGCTCCATTTTTATCAAGGGATGCTTGCTTAATTCTATTTAAAAATGTTGCAAATTTATTGGTTTCATGCGAAAAAGTCCACTGACAAGCAATGTTTAACATATCCGCACATATCTGTCGCACATTTTCTTTTTATTAAATGTCATAATTTTTTTGACTCACTAACTCAGTTCTATTCTTGCCATTTTGCTGTTAATTGCAATTGTAGCCATTGTCTCCCAAAGGGATAATAAACACAAATTATGTTATTGCAAAGGTATTACTAATTTAAAAGCACCCAATGATGCTGCTTATCAATGACCTTTGCTCTTACTGAGATCAGCTCCTTCAGAACTATAATTTGTGTTTTAGTGTATTATATATATCCAAAACTTTAATTCATTAGTCACGGCCTCAATCTCTTGTTTCTGATGCTGCCCGTGTGTTGGCCGCCGTACGGCACCTCCTGCTTCTCCAGGCTGTACTGAGTTCTGCATTCTTTGATTGATCTTTTGACACCATTGCTTAACTGGACTGTCTGCTGACTAACGTTGTGGTTTTTCATTCCCCACAAAAGCAGAAGTCAGGAGCCACTGGTGTAGATCCAAATTCAGTCTTCATATCAACAGTGAGGTTACAATCAAGCCAAACATTTACAAGTGTGTCCAATACTGTTTTATACCAATTTCTATACAATTTTTTTATTGTTGAACAATGTCTCGTCACTTAAGCATCATCATTCCTTCAACCATCCGCAATTGTTGTTTTCTCCCTTGATCCACACACCTATATGATAAGTTTGTCAATCATCTCATTTACTGTTTGGTCCTTCAGCTGAACATAATGGTGACACGACTATCTCTAGCTGTTTTTTTTTTAAAAAAAAAAAACCCCGCCGTGAACTTTTGGTGAACTCAGGCGAATCCCTTCATTCAGTAGCAAACCTTGGCAGCTTCAGCTTGGGTTGATAATATATTTGTCTTTCAACATAGAGAAAAGGTAAAACACTAGTAAAGGTGGATATTCATACATTCAGGACTAACATAAAGTAGCTAACAGAAACATTGAAGCGAGGTACAAATACATATTGAATTGATTACATTGTAATGATTAGATCATGGGTATTTGGCATGCTTTTTATTAGTATCATAATGATTATATTTTACGTTGTATAGTGCTAAATAATATTCCATACTAAGTGTATGGCATTTCTTTCTTAATTCTCGCCCATTCTTCCTTATATATACAATTCAAGTGTCAACTGTGTGCCTAAAAAATCATTCATTAATCCATCTCCCCCAATTTATATATGTTGACTGAAGATTACAGCCCAAATCAGTCTGAGATTATAGAATGTTACCAGGAGAAATCACACAGGCATATGAAGAAAGAGTTTTATTTGGATGTGACAGTGGAGATGAGTTTATCAAACAAGGCAGCCAACACAATGAAACCCATATTCTTTAGCTCATGAAGTTAAAGATTTTTTTTATGAACACAATCATTTCTAACAGTTTTTTTGTTATCAATTTAAATTTATAAAAGCACTTTATGCAGTATATGGTATGCATTCTGAAGGCCAAGATGCAATTAGTGTTGTGGAATCTCAAGAGATGTGAATAACAAAGGCATTCACAGCATATTTCAGTGGATGTTTCAGCATTTTGAAATACTGTGAATAGAATTCTTATACCTTATTGATTCCAGTGGGATGAGAGAGCAAGTGAGAGCAAGCTGGGGTACGAAGCACTGGGTCAGCCAGCATGCAGCGCCCCCTGCAGCTGGGGGTACAAAGCGCTGGGCCAGCCAGCATGCAAGGGCCTTGCTTAGGGGCCCAAGGGTGGCATCAGTCTTCTGGCCCCAGGATTTGAGCTTCCAATCATAGGCCAAAGTACTATGTTCTATACCACTGAGCCACACTGCCCCTCATCTGCTAATCTGCATCGCCAATAAGCAAGGCTTCAGGATTTATATACCCTCTCAGGTAATCATCCTAAGCACATACAGCAGAACACATTCTAGGACTTACCTCCCATTTCTATGGTCAGCAAAATGCATGTCTGTGTCATTTTAATGCCAGTGTAGCGGCTCTGTGATAGACCGCCCGTCTGTCCACACTGTGACCGATTACTCCCTTCCAGAGTTAATATAACATTCAACAGGCATGTTACAATATCTGTGACAAACATCTCTTAAGTCGTGAAACTACAGATCATTCCAATGTACATTTAGTCACATTTATCTTCAAGACATGGAAGCGAAACTGGAACTGGATTCAGGGGCTTTTATTGATCGCAGGACAAACTGAAAGAAATTTTGGAGTGAGATCGCTTTTCAGAAATCCGTTTTGAGCTACAACTAGGTAACCACAAGTAAAAAATTAAAATTGGCCAAAATTCAAAACGAGTAAGAAATAGTAAGTAGAATATGAAGTAGAATATGACGTGTTTTCAGCCAGTTTTTACACTTATCCTGCAGTCAATATGGCTACCTGCTGGAACCCACTACAGCCCTTCTCTTCCAATGGCCTGTGGCAGGCTCTCTGCTAGAGATTTTGGACCCCGTCCCTGACCAATCCAATAGCGCTGCAAATTCTTTAGGGCACCCGTCTCTCTGGAGCCCTTGGAATCGTTCTACCCCCTGATGTTTGGAGTCAGAATATCTTTATACTTGTCAATCAAGGTTTAGTGTCTCAGCTTACAAGTGTGTGTCTTTACCTATCAGATATTTTCCAGTCCTTGGTAGGGAGGGGAGAACGAACAATTCACAAAACTCCATTTTCAGATGTCGTACAGGCCAAAGTTCACATGCGACTGGCACATTAGGTAACCTTTCCTGTGAAAGGATGGTTTTTTATTATTATTTTAAATACAGAGCAGCGGCATCTGTTACTGGGGCAAAGCTGTTAAATGCAAACTTGCGTATTTATAAACTTGCCATCGCAAGGTGTCATCGTACCTGTGAATCTGGTAAATATAAGGCCGCTTTTATATATAGACCTGCTGCTGTAAGGTGTCTCAGTATCTGTGAGTCACATGCCAGACGGGGCTGCTTATAGCATGGGAATCGCAATCTCAGAGGCTCAGTGTTGACTGGAGCCTCTGAGAAAGGCTCATATTCTATTTATCATCCATTTATTCTAACTTCCTGTAAAGACACCATTCCTGACTATTTAAATACAGACTTAAATTAGTTAGCATCGCTAAGAAGCATCAATCTACAATCAATCAATTTCTATTGAACATAATGCGTTCTCGTAATTTTTCATTAAACTCGTAAAATTGCAATAAAATAAATAGGCTTGTGGGGAAAAAAAATCCTCTGCAACAGACCTTTGGAAACGCATCCAAACGATTACTCATTACATATCAAAATCTGAGTTTTGTTTGTGTGTGAAAACTTTTGCGTTCAGCAAGTAAAATTTTACCAGCCCGCTTTTTAGACACTTTCGTGTAAAAAGTACAGGAACTCTGGGGGTGGAATCAAACACTAACATCATCAGGAGGATAGCTGTATCATAGCCAGCTGCACTTATACTGGACAATACATGAAGAGAACAGGGCGTAGATATAAAACAACTACCGGTAGTTAGGTACTCAGTCTCCCAATCCAACTGTATGCACCTCACAGCATGTCTAGGATCCTTAAGTGCTCTGTTGAGTTTGGCCATAATGATAACTAGATAAATAAATATGGAATTTAAAGTTGCAATTTTTTTTCCTCTCTTTTATTCATTTGAGGAATCCATAACCAAGGCTGGACTGGCCATCTAGCATACCAGGCACAAGACTGAGAAGGAGCCAAAAAGAGACATATGTGGTCTGAATAGAATGGAGTTAGCATTTAACATGGAGTTAGCATTTAACATGGAGTTAGCATTTAACATGGAGTTTGCTTTAAACAGGGAAATAGCATTTAACATGAAGTTAGCATTTAACATGGAGTTTGCTTTAAACATGGAGATAGCATTTAACATGGAGTTAGCTTTTAACATGGAGTTTGCTTTTAACATGGAGTTAGCATTTAACATTTTAACATTAAGATTATTTGGTCTTGAGAGCAGCATTGATGCCTGGAAGCAAACTGTGAGAATTTGGCCTTCTTTATCATACCTTTATGTACTATTTTCCACAGTTACATGTTGTATCGGACAAAGGCATCTGCTAAATAAAATAAATGCAAATGTCTGTTAAAGGTCATCAGTCGGAAATAACTGAATCACACCTTCATGCAGTTTCTAGTAAATGAAAGGAACCAATGAAGTCTAAAGATGAAGTATGTTGTTTGACGAGTCTCCTGAGGAACCAAGCTCCCAAACACTGAGAATCCTGCCCTCTTATTTTCCTTTGTTACTCTGCGTATTGGCTGTGCAAACATTCCTGTTTATACCTGTTTTTCGGGGGTAACTCCCAGTACTAGCTCCAGTACTACCATCTACTGGAACAGTAGACAGTGAGAAACACTGTATGTTTGATTCTTGGTAGAGAGCATGAGATGATAATCTGTTACTGTTTCAAATTCCAATACTATCTGCTACTGTGTTACACTGTTATGGTCATGCTAGGAAATGATGACTCTACCAGTATTACTGACTGCTAACCACTAAGGACAGAAACTCCACACGTTAAGCTAGGATCAGAGGACATTGGATAAAAACTGACATGTATGTAAGCATCCGTTTAGTTTATTTTACGAGTAACAGATGTGCATCACCTCAAAGGGCATCATTATTCACAAATTTTAGACCTGCAAGATTTGCAGTGTTAATGTCGACGTTATTCTCACATCACAATGATCATCATAATCAACTGGGCTCAATTCAGTTCTATTTATTTTTATATAGCGCCTTTCGCGACAGTGTCACCCCAAGGTGCATTACATGGTTGTGTTGTGAGGGTGAGTCAATGTTGTTGAATATTTGAGAACATGTATACAATTACAAAAAAGCTTAAACATCAATTAATAAATGAGCCATTTTTAATACAGACACTCCTCACTTAATGACCTCTAACAACTAGATCGTTAGACGAATTGGTCGATAAACAAGGAACTGCCCCCTACTGATATTTCCAGCATAATGTACCAGTACTGGGTTTGTGTCAAACATCTTTATATATTGTTTTAATGTAACCTTTGTACCATTTATAACATTTTAAATATATTTATACGTTTATTCAGTGGTGTACCATATACTGTAATACACAGGATAGAGGAAAACAGCTACTCATTACTGAGGTTTGCATGTTATACAGCGTACAATACCAACTGGTCGGAGAGTTCACATTGAAGGAGGCGGAGTTACAGCAGTGTGTGGTTTGGAAGTGGTGCTTCGCCCATAGAGCCCTGACCTCAAGCCCACTGAACACCTTTGGGATGAACTGGGACAGAGACTGTGAGTCTGGCCTTCACACCCAACATCAGTGCCTGACCTCACGAATGCTCTTGCGAATGAGTCAGCAAAAAAATCCCACAGAGATCTTCTAAAACCCAGTGGAAAGCCTCCCCAGAAGAGTGGCAGCTGTTATAGCTGCAAAGGGGGGGGGGAGGACCAACTCCATATTGATGTCTATGAATTTATAATGGGATGCCATAAAAGTTCCTGTGAGTGTAATGGCCAGGTGTGCCAATACATTTGTCCATGTAGTGCATACTTGCTCAGAAATAAAACATTGTTTAAAATAAAAATACAGGTATGTAGTATTAAATATTAATAAAATAAAGAATAATAACACATTTTTCTGTCCTCCAAATACTTATTTTGATATCTTGTTGGATGACTAGAAGAACACAACTTCGGTTTACAAACCTCTCCCATATGTTTCTTCATTTTGTCACTAGCTCACTCAACTATGGAACCTATTTAATTAAAATACGCCACGAGGAACTGATTAGCCAAACATGGCGTGCTAGTGGGGGAGTTCAGATAATATTTGGACATACTGGACGGTAACAGTAAAAACTGTGGTGACTTAAGGATTTGAAACACTTTGACTGGCATAAAATCATAGTTTTACACCAACATAAACATAGTTCAAAGTACATTTTCTGCAACCCTCAAAGCTCTCTATCAAACTGAGGGACTTGGCACTCAGCCCATTATTGTGTCAGTGGATTGTCAACTTCCTTACGGACAGAGCATAAACAGTAAGGGTAGGAAATCATGTCTCCCCTCCAATTACCCTCAGTACTGGAGGCCCCCAGGGTTGTTCTGAGCCCCCTACTGTACTCTCTGTACATATATGACTGCATAGTCCCATCAGACTCCACCACCATTATCAAGTTTGCTGACGATACTGCAGTAATAGGCCTAATATCCAATAACAATGCGAAGGCCTACCTGCAGGAGGTCAGTAACCTGGAGAAAACAATCTACTCTTAAATGCCAGCAAGACAATGGAGCTGATTGTGGACCTACTGCACAAAGCAGGTGAGGAGCTACAATCCCCTCCTCACCAGCGGGGCCCCAGTGGAGAGAGTGGACAGTTTCCGGGACCTGGGTGTTCACATCACACAGGACTTGTCATGGTCTCGCCACACCAGCTTCCTGTCTAAGAAGACCCATCAGCATCTATTTGATCTCAAGTGCCTCAGAGATTTCCACCTGCCTCAGAGGGTGCTAAGGAATTTCTACTGCTGCACCACTGAAAGTATCCTGATGGGAAACATCTGTACCTGGGTTGGGAGCATGCAGGACAGACGTGCTCCCGATCAGCCGCGGGCATCATTAACGCCGAGCTCCCTGACCTGCAGTCTCTCTACACCGAACCAAGGGTGCAGAACCAAAGCCAGGAAGATCATAGGAGACCTCAGCCACAGCAACAATGGACTCCTCTCCCTGCTGAGGTCAGGGAAGCAATTTCGTCCCCTGAAGGCCAACACAGAGAATGAGGAGAAGCTTCCTCCCTCAAGCTATTTGGTGTCTGAACCAGGACAAAAATATATATAAATATATTTATAATATATATAAATATAGTTTAAAAGTGTTTTTTATCTACATTTCCTTGGAGCAGTTTCAATAAGCATTTCACTGCAGGTAGTACCATGTATAATGACAAATAAAATTTGAATTTGAAGTTTACGCCACAAAAATTGTTTGGGTGAGCCTGCTGTACTGCTTGTCTCCATTTGGTGGCAGTATTATACACACAGTGCTGCGTGGAGGTAAGTTCAAATACTGATCTGCAGCCACATTGATGCCTTTAGTATTCCGGAAGACTCACTCTTATTGGTGAACAGCTATTTGGTTGTTGAAGTTCTTGCTCTCTATGTCTACCAAGTAGCAGCTGTCAGTTATGAACTACACGAGCCTTTTTCCTGTTTGGAAGGATGTCATCTTGGTGAGAGGTGATATCCAAAAACAATCTTTTTCCAAACATGTCGTCATCTGACCTATTTCATCTGAACATATAATTTGAATAGAGGCAGCCTAGCGGTGTAATGGTTTGAGCTGTTGCCTCACACCTCTTGGAGACGGGTTCAAGTCTCCACTATAGCTCCACACATTTTTCTGTTTTCTCTGTATCATTATGGGCTGTCCTCCAGCGTTCTCCCACAGTCCAAAAACATACTGAGGTTAATTGACGTGACCTAATTGCTCAATGGTGTGTCTGTCCTGTGACAGGTTGGCACCCCATCCTACATTGTTCTCTGCTTCGCGCCTGTGGCCCCCAGGACAGGCTCTGGACCTCCCACAACCCTGAACAGGACAGGCAAGCTCAGCAGATGGACCTATCTTACACTGAAGCTGAAATTTCCACGGCCATTTTGGGTTTTGCACAGTTAGAGAGGGAATTGCCACTCATGCATTAGTGTCATGCTGAGCGTATAAGGATCCCTCTCTCAGACCCAGTTTCTCCTTCCCTGCCATTCCCCCATGTCTACTGTAACATGTTCATTAAAGGACCTTTAAAGTCATACCAGAGGCCTAGGATCAGAAGTGTAATTAAAAGTCTTTCCAATGCCCTGAGTTTCCTAGACTAGGAACAATGGTACAGTCAGTGTGTGCATATAGGTTTACTTCCCCCTCAATGAGGAGATCCCTGCACAAGGACAGTTTCTTCCAAAGAATAGGCACTATGGCGAGTTCCTCATGACACTATTGTGCTTGGGAGCGGCAGGTACACGTACTTCCTGACTTCACTACGTCCCTGGGAGCGTCGGGAAGTATGTGTACCCGCTGCTCCCAGGGATATGGTGAAGTTGGGAAGTACGAGTACCCGCCGCTCCCAGGGATGTGGTGAAGTCGGGAAGTATGTGTACCCGCTGCTCCCAGGGATGTGGTGATGTCGGGAGTGGCGGGTACACGTACTTCCCGACATTACCATGTCCCTGGGAGCAGCGGGTACACATACTTCCCGACTTCACCACGTCCCTGGGAGCAGTCTGTATACATACTTCCAGACTTCACCACGTCCCTTGGGGCGGCGGGTACATGTACTTCCCGACATCACCACATTCCTGGGAGCGGCTGGTACACATACTTCACCACGTCCCTGGGACCAGCGTGTACATGTACTTCCAGTCTTCACCATATCCCTGCTCCGCAAGGGAGGGACTTGCGTCTCACTTCCATAACCAATTACAGTCTTTGTATCTATTGTATCCGGGTTCTAATTGCTCAAATGTTGAAAACGATCAAAAAAATTATGATGGAAGGTCACTATGTGGGATGATGTGTCTTTTTCGGTGTTCATTGTGCTATCTCGTCAATGTTCTTCCTCATCAGATAAGCTTCTGTTAATGTCCAGTAAAAGTTCCACCAGGCTAATTGGTAATATTTCTAACCTCCCCTCAACAGACCCAGTTTATCTAATTTCACATCTGTTTTGCATTAAGAGCCTGTGCTAGAGTTTCTGTGATATAGTGTAGGTGATAAGGCTTCTGTTAGCCTTTCATACACTCCAGTAATGCGCTCCCAGCCTGGTTGTGTTTACCACTGTTTACAAAATAGCCCTTTCGCATCCATTGGCATCTTATTTAACAACGCTGCTTCTTAAAAAATATCGTACAAACTGACAATTTAACGATAAATCAAACAGCGTGTAGCTGCTTTAGTTCACCGTCGATGCTGAGCGATCATGATATTTCATTGGTCATCAGAGATAGAAAGCTATAAGGTGAATAAGGTGAATAAGAAAGCTATAAGGTGAATTGCTTGAGAAACCACTTGAAGCGAAGGATTTGTAAACCTATACACCAATTTGCATTTTGGGTAATTTCATAATCACATAATATATTTTGATTAAAAAAAGTAAAAAGATGGAATCTGAAATGAGGCTGAAATAAAAATAGGTGATCAACAGAAACTATGACAACATGAAATTATTTACATGTTTCAATATGTCTGTCAGGCTAAAAAAGATGATTGCAGCAGTAGGCAACACCCAAAACAGACAGTCCTTGTAAGATGACTGCCCTTTTGGACACAAAACCTGAGGTAATTGCTAATCGCTTGGGTTCACCGGAAATGGAGAAGAGTGGCTATTTCAGGGATGCGGGCAGGACAGAGTGGAGCTTTTATGGGTTGATGGTGCTACCCCATAAGCAGCAGAGCGAGAGGGAAGGTGGTGTTTTAAACTAAACTGGACTAAATCTTTTAAATCGGAAATGGATTTCCTACCTGAACACTGGATCTAAGGAGTAGGGGCTGCAGCTCCTTGTTCTCTGAAAATAATCAAAATGCGGCTTTGGTTGTAAAGTCATGCTTTCGTATTAAAGATTGAGGTGAACTGCACCTGTTACTGCAGCTCTTTCATATCTCTCCTCCTGGATACATTAAATATGCAAGACACCGTGGTACCAAAGAACAGTAGATAATGGTATCATATAACACCGCCACTGACACTGTCCGCAGCTGTAGACAGACAAGGAACAGTGTTCAGTTCAATTTGACTTGTTTTTATATAGCGCCGTTCACAACATTTACCACAAGGTGCTTTACATGGGTGCATTGTGGTTCATTAAGATAGAATAATACAATACTGTGCATGATGAAATCACCCAGACCATCTACAGGTCTGTGTGAGGGACAGAGCAGTCTAATGAATGGGTAGGTGTTTGCTTTGTCAGAATCAGAATCGGGCTTATTGGCCAAGTGTGAGTGTGGCACACAATATACAATATAAATTTACAATACATACAATACACATTACATACATACAATACATTTACAATGTAAAATACATCTTAATGTTATAGGTGTTACTAGGCATATGGTATTTCAAATAAAAGAGAAAACTAGACAAAAATATTACAGCAGCACACGTCTTCATATGAAACATCTAATGAAGATCAGGTAACGCTTTACATTGAGTGCAGCTTCATGATGCATTCGTAATGAACATGAACATTCGTAATAAATGAACATTCATAAGCAGCATGCAAGTGCACCTTAACGTCCTAACATTCCTTAACAGCTTTAATATACATTGATAAAAGTTAAATGATTATACAACTATAATGTTTGTTATTATGTATATTACATCTGTTATGGGATGTTGGGATGTTAAGGTATACATACATGATGTTTATGAATGTTTTATGAATGCTTAATGAATACATTATGAAGGTGTGCCGAATTTTATGAATTCAAATAAAATCAATAAAAGCATTATGAAAGTGCAGTTAATGTAAAGCATTACCGAAAAACATTCAAGATTGACATCTCGCCATGCAAGGGCTGCCTAAAGAGCGAGCACACCACCAATTAACAAGTTTAAGATAAATTCAGTGTTAGTTTTCCTATTGATGTTCACTTTGCTATGTATTTGATTAGTCCTAAAATGATATCACTGTCAAACCCAAGGTGCTTATTTGGGATCGTGTATTTGGGATCCACAGAGAGGTGACGATAAAGGTCTCAGATGTTTTTATTTTGCTGCACGGACAAAAAAAAGCAAAAGGGCTTGTTAAAAAGAGAATTCTGGGGTGTCCTGTCTTAATGGCCCACAGCTGAAATATTCCTTTCTGGCTGAAAAAGGAAAAAAGAAAAGAAAAGTAAAAGACCTCTTGATGCTACCTTAAAAGGGACATTTCCACAGATCAGAGTTTCAGAGAAAGATGCATCATGGGAGACTGGGAACCATCATGATGGGAACAGCTCATTTTCCTGCGGACACCCCCCACAGCTCCTTTGAAATGTTCCCTCCCCCCATTTTTGTCACCCTGGTACCGGCAGTCAGATGTAAAAGGACAAACTGTAAGCATCAAAGCTTCAGAGTCCCACCCCCTGTCAGCATACTCATTCACATTACTGTGCTGTTTGAAAAGGGAGGCTATAATTAATTAGCACAATCTTTACGAATATTCAAAAGGGTAACATTTCATTCTCCCTTCAGTCTGGGACTGCTTCTTTTGTAAACTGTGTGCTTTTGACGATTTAATTGTTTATTTGCTATTTACTAAGCAAATAATAGCAATAATAATAATAATCGATTATTGAAACAAGGACAACATACCAGGAGAAGCACATATGGTATTGCATGATTAGGACATTTTACAGACTGTGCATGTCATTTCTTATAAGTACAAAGCTGTACCTCACCCCCCAGACACCCCCCCCCCGAGAAAACTGACTCTGCCTGGTTTGAGTGGTTGTCTACTGATACCGTTCATTGTGGTCAGAGGGCAGTCCCGCAGGTGCTATACCTATCCGAGAATCTGCATGCAGACAGAAATAACCAAACCTGAGCTCACCTCTGACACTGGTGTGGGTTCTGCTGGAATCTCAGCGTTATAGGATAGTCTCCTGGGGGGTAGTGGGGGGTGGGCTTGTTGCTTAGATGATCAATGTTTCAGAAGGATTCATCTGAATGAATTGTTTTCATACTGACCGGTCAGGTACATCTCTCCCAGCTGCTGTGCAGGCTGGGGATTCACCCATTTTGTCTGTCGTTCTCTAGTCCCTTCACTACTTACCCCCCCGAGTTCTGCTCACGCAAAACGACATGTCCGCTATTTCTATTCATGCACTTTTGTAATTCTCTTTGTTGTTTTATTTGCTACAGAGCATATTAAAAACTAGCCCGCTAGTTGGAAAAGGGAAAGCCAGGGAAAGGTGTATGCTTCTCTATCCAGATCAGTGTGTCTCACTATCAGGATCAGAAGCGTTACTTGTAAATTCTGTAGTAATAATGAAAGAAGGTTTCTCTCTCTGTTAGAGAAACTCTCTGTTCGACAGCTGCATTACGAACCTTCACCGTTTGTTATATTGCATGTCAAAATGTGTTGCTGTAAATGTTTTATTCCTTTATTAAGCATTTATCAGACATTTATTGTGTCTTTCAGTTCACTGTTTGCTTCTTTTGAGTGTATCCTAATTTTTAACTAGTAGAATCCTGGGGAATCTACAGGTTGATGTACCTCATTCTCCCCCCTCAGTAGGGTCCCCTCTCCAATGGCCATAGTATCATATACAGTACAGGAATACACAGCCTTAGTCAGCATAAAGGGCTGGCAGGTTGGGGTAGTGGGAACACAGTGATGTAATGACATTTCACGGCTTTCAGTGCAGCAGGACAAACCTGCTGGATTGACATACGTCTGTAAATCACTCTTCCTCTCTGTGCTGCTGGCTCCCCGCATGGATGTACAAAAGAAGACACAAACATTTCTGTATCTTCAGACAGTTAATATTAAGTTGTGCTTTCAGATACAGTATGCTTTTATACTATAAAATCTTTGGCTTTATTTGGGACAATGTTGCAGTGTGCATTGTTAAAAAAAATGTCTACCTAAGGTTCCTTTATTTTGTGTGAATGTGTGTGTATGTGTGTGTGTGTGTGTGTGTGTGTGTGTGTGTGTAATGTGTGTATTATGTTCATATTACGTTGTGGGGACCAAAGGATTCCCGTAATGTCATAAAAACCTGTTACATTGATATTCTGGGGACCATTTTTCAGGTTCCCACAAAGATCTGTGAATGCACTTAAAAAACTACAAGTACCATATCTATCGTATTTAGTTTACTGACCTATGGCTAAGGTTAGGGCTGGGTAGGGGTTAAAGTCATTACGTTACGATTACTGTTTTCCCCATGGAGATGAATGGAGTGTCCCCACAAAAATATTATTACAAACCTGTGTGTGTGTGTGTGTGTGTGTGTCACCTCACACCTCCAGATTGGATCTGCATAGTTATAGCTGGGCTGAAGGCAGCAGCCAGCCACTTGCTCCCCTGTTTCTGTGAAAGGCCTCCTTCAGGCTTCTGACGGAGTTTTTCCAAACGTGAGCCACCTGGGGTTATTAGTGGGGGCCACACATGTGGCGTTTGTGGTGGAGCGACAGCCGGTCCAAAACGAAGGTGCTGAACCTTTGGTTGGCTGGGTGCTGCTCTTTTTGTCAGATAGATGAGGCCTTACTGGAAGAGATGGGCCTTCGTGTTGGACGTTCTCACACATGATGCTCAGGTCTCCATGCTGGGTTGGCGTGAAAAAAAAACAGGGTCTTGGTGAGTGACTTGATGGAGATGGGTCCCCTTCTGTTATTGAATGCCAGTAATTGTAGGGACTTCAGTTAGATGCCAGCGCCTAAAGGAAGCCAGTGAAGTCAGCTAAGGAGGAGTGTAACATGAGAGCATTTTAGTTCATTGAATAGCAGATGTGCTGCTGAATTTTTAAACATTTGCAGTGGTTTGAAATCACAGGCTGCTAGCCCTGTCGGCAGAGTTGCAGTAATCTTTGAGAGGTTTAACTGAAGCTAACAATCCCAAATCCAGGCTGCGATGTGGGCAAGTCAAGTGGAAGTCGGTACAGAGACGGTGGTGTCCTCAGGAGGAAAGGTCAGGTGGAGCTCAATGTCATCAGTGTCATTGTGGTAGGTGGTGGGGACCATGTGACTGGGTGATAGAAGCTTCAGTAGAGATACAGTGTATTCAGGGGACCAAGTACTGAGCTTTGAAGAACACCATGTTACCTGATGTGATACTTCCACCTCCCAGGACACTTGTGATGATCTATCTGATAAGTCACATGATGCGGACAATCTACATCAGCAAAGAGGAACGGCAGTCACATGTGGAACCTCCAAGGATAGACAGACTCTGAACACGATAGTTGCTGCAAAAAATATATTGTGAGCCTTACAAATGTGGAATATATCTAAAAATGGTTGGTACGGGCAGCCCTTCTCTTGGGATCATTTGCTCTGATGATCTGCATGGTCATATAATGGCCAAAACAATATGAAGCCATTTTACAGGAGCAAATACTGTATACTCATGAACTTCCCGTATTCAAAGATGAAGATGCCCCCTGCTACTACTACTATTAGCACTACTAAAGGATTTCATAAACACAATGATGAAATCAAATGCCTTGCATAGCCTCCTAAAATCATCCATATCTAAACATCACAGATTTTTTTCTTGGATGATCTGCAGCACGGAGTATGAAGTAATTTTTTCACTTCCTTTATCCCTCGAAGAATTGGAGATTTTTAGTCTTGAAAAATGGACCAACATCTCACAATACACAAATATATATGTTATACGTTTGATTTGCAGTTCTAAATTTCTGTAGCTTTTTCTGAGGTGCCATTTCAATTTCAATTCAAAATAAGGAAGAGAGCTATTCCTAAGTTGGAATCTGTTTTTGGTAAAGTACAGTACATCTGTTGAGAACAAGAGTTATTATTAGCTAGAGAACAGAGGTGACCATGCATTATGAGACAACCTTGTCCCATAGTACGAAACAACATATATTCACACAGGCAGAAATTATACCAGGATACAATGCAGCCCTTATCAGGGTGTTGCAGTACTGCAGGATTCCATCTCTCTTATTGTGGTCTATACAACGGAAGGGTCATCATCCCCACCCAGTCATTGTACCCTGACTTTCCACCCTCTGGAATATGCATGGATTTAGTTTAAATGATGTCCCCACCTCCAGCTCTGATGTCAGCTAGTTTTGAGCTTTTGTTATCTTCTCTATCCCAAACAAGACACTGTGCTAAACCCAGGAGATGCAGCAGCAAATTCATCATTACTGACATTTTAGTATAAACTGGGGTTTTTCTCCAAGGCCCTTGGACATGGTTTTCAGGCTTATTCCTAACAGTCGGGCTTCTGTTTCTCGCCACAGCATTGAGAGTTTAAAGAACATTGTGTTCATTGTTTTACAGTAATACATTGTAGGTACAGGTAGGGTGGGTAGGGACAAATAGGTTATTATAGATGATAACCATATTTAGTAACCGATGAATTAACTTGGAGGTGATGACCTGTACCTGCAGATTCAAAACATCTTTTGTCTTTCATATTTAAAGGCAAAATAACACAGTTTGCTTCATACAATTCATTCATTTATTCATGACTCATATACCCAATTCACGATTTATCTATTTATTTGACCTTGATGTATATCACTCAAGGGTCCCTGGAATTTAAGAAGCATTTTTGTATCACTATAGTGCCAACTTGAACGAGCAATTAATACTGCATTGGAGCCAGTGAATGGTGTCCAATGAGTGATACTGCATTGGAGCCAGTGAAGGGTGTTTATTAATTTGTATTGCACATGAATGTGTGACGTACGAACATACGAACATTTAGCCATATATAGTAACATCTACAAGTGACACATATTGTGTTTTATTCTCATTATCTTTCGGTTAATCCCTGGTGACTAATAAGCTGATGTCTAAGCCTAATCATTTTAAAGCTTATACGCTATGAATGCATGACACCTCAATGGGTAGCATTTTCACACAGGGTTTGGAGTTTAAATCCTGCCGATAGTATGTGGGTGTACCCTATGATCACCTGGCTTCCATTTCTAGGTGGACTGTGCCGATTCGGGCAGGCTTCCCCTCTCTCCTATTGGATAATCACTTGGAAGATGGATGGACATCCAAAGAGGTTTATCTGAAGTGTCTGACTATATGTCTATAGTGTGAATGTTAATTGCAATCTGAGCAGTACCTATGAACACCCAACATACTGTACTGCATAATACAGTCTTTTCAGATAATAACAGTGATTAAAGTTACCATAAAGACCAAAATGTACATCTTTAACCATATTTAACCACAGGCCAAAGTCAAACCTGCCCTTTCTTTCAAATATCCTGAAAAAATATGTATTGCAACTCTATACTTATTCTGGCACATAATTATCTAGAAAGATTTCACTCTGCCTTATATTGACCTCATTGCGCTGAAATTGTGCTAAATAAGGTAATTATGTGTTTATGTGATGAAGGAAGTGTAACAACAGTTATGCTGGTGTATTCAAGTTTTTTACCTCGCGAATGAAGAATCATTACTGTGGCTCCGCGTACGGCAGTTAATGGTGAGCCATTTTACATATTCTATTCCGCCCTAATGCTCTTTGCATAGTTTCTGATTCTCTCCTTTGTGTTACTCCAGACCTGACCGTGATTGCATTTTCACTTGACACTCTTTGCTAAAATAAATTCCCCCTGTTTGCACAGCCCCATGTCAGACAGATCTATCCATCACTCCAAGAAAGACCTTTTCATATCTAAAAGTTTATTATTTTCGATGGATCTGATTGAACTTGATGCTTAATATAGAGTTCCGCCAGATGAAAATTTACACCATCCATCCATGTAGCATCTCATAATGTACTGTACTGTACACCTAAAGCAAAAACAAATATGTCATAATAATACATAACTTGCATATGTTACCACACTATATATGCAAAATGTTATGTGATAATACTTTATTATATCACTGGAAATTTATTAAATTATGAGTTGTGATATTGCATGTTGTAATTACATTTTGAACACTTATGACATCACTTGACTGTTGCCTACCACTTCATGGGCTGTGACAAGCTGGGACCCAAGTTAAGAAGCAGGAGACACCTCACATAGAACACCAGTCCATCTAAAGGCTCACCATTAGGGGCAACCATGATAAACACATGGGCAACACACTGCAAACTGCAGACGCTTAGCAGCACTGCAGGCCTCCCGCAGTGCCACTGCCCCCCGAGGATTTTCTTAAGCTTTTGAGCTGAATGTTTTGTGATTTTTCAGTTTCCTCACAGTCTGTTTCATCTCCTTCTCTTAGTCCTTGGATGGTTGTGACTTTATTCTGTGCAGCAGATGTGCAAGTGCCGAGCAGAAGAGCTTAACCTGATAAGTGAGAATAGTCATAAATGAGGCGGACCCCATGGCACTGTCAGTTAATTGGGCAGGAAACAAAGCGAACGGCATTTCTGGCTCATTACAAGGACTAGAGCTTCTGTACACATGCAGTTGTGTGTCGGTGACCCCGTAAACCCTGCCCCCAATCTTCAACCATAGCAAACCTTACAAAGCAGTATTTCAGGGCTCCGTGTTTTGCATGACAAAGCATGGAAGTTTCTGCCCTGCAATATTCCACGGATCGTTAAAACCACCCGGAACCATGGTGTGCAGGCAATTACTGTTTAAACACTATGATGTCATACAAACTGGGACAGAGCTACAAAAGAAGGATTTGCACGAAAGTTTAACAAAATTCTTTGTAACAATTCCAGTGTGACTGACTAGGTGGCACTATCATGGGATGTGTTCTCTCTGTGCATTTAAACCAACGATTTCAGATCATTTTCTCGCAAACATATTATTCTTGAATCGCACCGAAGGTCATACCATTACCAGTGTTTGGTATTTATTCTCAAACCACTCATCTTATAAGATACCACCTTATTTCAGGTTATTTAAAATTCTGTTATTTTGAATAAAGTTACATACGTCAGCTGGAAATTTCAAGTCCAGAAAAAAGAAATCCAGACTATGGTTTTGTTTCAACCAGCCAGCTGAATACTCTGTGAATTTATACTCAACTGCATGGTTAGTTGAGTTTGCGACAAATACAGTGAGATAATGCTGCTCTCGCTGCTGGGGGACGTCCTTGCTGTTTACCTGCTCGCCTGTCAGCAACGGGAGCAGTTTGGTTTTATGCCCAAGATGCCGACCATCAACTGCATCCAGGAACTGATGTTTCTCATTGAGAGCAAATGCAAATATTAGCAAGAATTTCTTTGCAGGTTTTGTCAATAATCCTAAAGTGTTTAACTCGGTTGAATGAGCTGTCCTGTGCAGCTTATTCAAGACTTTGTGGACATCATGGCCGGCCTGTACACTGGGGCAGTGAGTGCAGTGCAGAGAGGAGGCAGGACCTCTGCATTCTTCCCAGTTGATTCTGGGGTTCATCAGGGGTGTGTTCTCGCTCCTAATCCATTCAGTGCTTGTATGCACTGGGTATTGGGCAGGGTCCAGTGGCTGTCGGGCATCTGTTGGTGAAGAAAGATTTACTGATCTTGACATTGCCAACGATGCAGTAATCTTTGCTGGGTCAGTGGAGGTTCTGATCGGGGCTCTTGAGAGACTGAGTGAGGAGTCCGAGTGTCTGGGATTGTGAGTGTCCTGGATAAAGACCAAGATCCAGATATTTAAATGACCAGTTGGGCACAGCCTTCAGCAATGTGTCTGTCTGCGAAGGGAGTGTTGGCCTCTTCTAGAGATTCGCTTACATCGGCAGCAACACTGATGTGTATGGTGACTCTTCCTATGAAGTCAGCAGACAGATTGGAAGAGCATGGGGGGTCATAAGGTCACTAGAGAGGGGTGTGTGGTGCTTCCAATATCTTTGTAAGAGGATGAAGTCTTTAGAGTCCTGGTGCTTCCTATTGTATGGCTGTGAGACAGGGATACTATCTAGTGATTTGAGATGAAGACTGGACTTCTTTGTTTTGTGTCACTTTAGAGAATCCTTGGGTACCGCTGGTTTGACTTTGTGTTGAACAAGCAGTTGGTCAGGGAGTCCTGAATGAGGAACGGTACCTGCATTGTCAGAGAGCGTCAGTTACGGCCCTACAGCCATGTGGCGCGATTCCCTGAAGGTGATCCAACTCACAGGATCCTCACTGCTGGACCAGGCTAAGGGGGGCGCCTATGTAACCCTTGGCTGCAGCAGGTAGACGGTCATTTCCGGAGGGTGGGACTGGACTTAGGGGATTGCCGACTGGGAACCTGAGGTGTTTTGTCATGTGGTGGGTGCAGCATCGCACTTTATCAGTACATGCCCCCCCAACCTGACCTGCACCAATGTGGAAATTTTGACTGATGATATGTTTTTGTCTAATACCAACTTATACTGATAACCGGCTAACATTGTATTACGTAACCAATCATTATGACACCTTGAATTCCTTAAACTGCAACGTAAACATTCCTATCGGTATACGTCATGTTTTACATGTTCCTTCAGAACAGTGTCGTGTGTCATTTATTTAATGAAAATATTTCTCAGATAAGTCCTGTCCGATTTTTCTTTAGTATTTATTTAATACTCGATTATGTATATATGTATGCTATTTATGCACTTCTAATCCACTTCCACTTGGTGAACGAGGATCCTTGGTCCTTGACCTTTGAGCCACTTACAAAGTGAGGGCCAGTGGTGAAAGCTGCCAAGCTCCTCAGTGGTGATTGACATTAGGTAAAGTGAGAGATCGATCTACAGGCCACATATAAAAATGAATTACAAACCTATCAGGAGCTGATACTTTGAGACCCTTATTTGTGGCGAACAGGCCAACAAAATCCTCCGTCATCCACTACGGCAAGTGGTTGATAATCCAATGTAATCATCTCCATTATTTCAGTAGTTGTGTCTTCAGCTCTGGTGCTGCTAACATTGAATATTGATAAAGATTAAGTATTGACTGGCAATATCTGTATGTTAACTGATATACTGTACATCTCCACATATTGCTTGTTCCATATTCTAAAACACAATGTGTAATGCAAAATAAAAATAAAGAGAGAAGTATACTGCAAAAAAAATTCTGCAGGGGAAAAAAAATCAGAAAATCAAAAATCATGCTTTAGTGAGAATTGTGCAGCCTTGGGTCCTCTTTTACGCATTTGATGCAGACTTGATGAGTCTGAAAAATAAGTTCAAGATGCAAGGTTTCTGTATTATCATCAATAGCTGTATATACGTACATAGTGGGATGAGACAATGTTTCTCCATGGAGCGCAATGCAACATGAATCAACATAAGAGTCAGAGTCAGAGTCAGCTTTTATTGTCAATTTTATTGTCAAACAAAATACATTGTGCGCAAGGGCAAAAACAGCACTGCACAGTGCATCATTATACAATATAGGGCCATTGGGTAATGAGGGATTTCTAAACAAATATTTAATTATATCCAGCATGTTAGAGAACCACCTAGCAGCATGCTGGATATCAATTATTGCACAAAAGGAAAATATAATGGCATTGGTTGAGTGTTACAGGTACAGTGCAAGTGCCATTGAGATTATAATAGAATTATTGTGGAGTGTGCAGTGAGGTAGTGTTCTAGAGTGGTATTTGGCTCGGTAGAGACTGTAACAGGAACGTGCCTTAAGAATTCTGATGGCTTGAGGTGTGAAGCTCTTACACAGTCGGGCAGAAACAGTACGGCTGCTTTAATGCCGTTTACCAGACAGGAAAAGAGAAAGTCCATGTAGTGGGTGGAAACATGTAAAGCTACCGAATGACAATGGGTATGAATGTAACGGGAGCGCGCAGTGTATACAGTGTGTGCAGTGTGCACAGTGTGTGAAGTGTGTACAGTGTGTGCAGTGTGTACAGTGTGTGCAGTGTTTACAGATATCCAGCTGCCGGCTCCTGTGGTATGACACACTTTACCCACTATACACACTGTTCTCACTCGTTCTTTTATACCTCTATTCAGCGGAAGCACAGACTTAAAACCTGCTTCGCATAGTGGCTTCGTAGAAACATCACAAAAGAAAATGGGTAAACAACCCACAATTTAGCATTATGTACTTCCTCCTGTGGGCTGTCTACTAATGGTACTAATTCAGCTACTTCGTTGCACTTAAGGCCAAGGCTGTGGATGGGTCACACGCCCAAAACTGGATCATTCTCTTGAAAAACCTCAGTCTCCCTCTTTGCATTGTGCTACTTACGCTGCCTCTGTGATACGTTTCCTCCAACCTCCCAGTTTAATTCCCGCTGCCACCTCACCCGCATCCTGATCTGAGCTCGGCGCCACTTGGACGGGGGGGGAAGGGGGATCCGGCAGGACCTCGGGGCCTTCATCCCGCAACCACTTCCGCAGCCGTAAGCCCCAGGAACCCTCCTGCCGAAGCGGGACTCCGCCAGGCCATCAACCCCGAAAGCGGAGCTGCTCTCCCACATGGGATGAATCATCACATTTGGAGGCCTGAGAGGTTAGCCTGGGTATGGTGGCTAGTTATCAGCTTCTGATGGCAGCCCCGCCGATGACACGAGCTGTGTAGAAGATGGGAGGTGAATTGGATGTGCTGATATGTGATGGACCTCAGTCTCAATGGAAAGCCCCACCTGAGAAAGTGGTAATTCCATGTGATCTATTCTGCTAACTAGACCGGAGGCATCCTGACAGTGGTGCCATGGGTGCTACATACAGCATGAACACTTCTTGCCAGTACTCCCATACATCCCGTTGTACTCACAGTTATTAAGCAATGTCCAATATACTTAACAGTGTCTGCACCCCCTTGTAGATGCTGGCTCAAAGAGTTTCACTTAATTTATTTTAGCAGATGCTTTTATCCAAAGTGACACATTTTTGAGGAAAAGCAGGGTCAGTCAGTCCCTGGAGCGAATGGGGGTTAAGAGCCTCGCTCCGGGGCCCAGCGGTGACATCAATCTGCCGAGCCTGGGATTTGACCCGGTGACCTTTGCTATCACAGGCGCGGTGCTGCCAACCTGCTGAGCCAGGCATAAATCCTCTGCTCACACTAGATAGACTAGTTGCATAATCTGTCCTACGCAGCAATTTGGTTCACAGAGAATAAGTACCTGTTTCCACCACATAAAGGGTGTAGCCTTGACTGGGTACCTGTGATTCAGCAGGTTTTTAATTTACAAATACGACATTTATTACAAATGATACTAAAAGGTGACGGCAAACTTCAGGACTTTCAAAGAGATGCACAGTAAAATGTTTTGTGCTAAAAAAAAGACTCATACCTTGACAGCACAAAATGACTGAAATGTTCTATAATTTAAAAATAGAATTCCAAGCATAGTAACTATAATGGCGTGCAGTCTACGTCATGAGGAGCCTTTGATCTTTAAACATAACTGATAGGTTGCTTTATTTTTACAGTACCACATCACAATAAAACTACCCTTATAAATGGATTATGAATGATTTATAATCTGGTTATTAATTAGGTTTTAAGACTTTCTAAATCCTTAATAGACAATTATAAACAAGTTATGACCGTTTTCTTTTAATTAATGAGTTACTACAATTTATAAGCGGCAAATGGAGCTTTATTATAAAATGGTACTATTTTTAACAATGTTTATTGTTTAATGCAATAGACACGGACGTTACGCCTACAGCATCGTGTATTGCATTAAAATCAAATGTTCTGATGCACTTGGAGAACAACATACACTGGACATCAGTTCAACCCTAACTACAGGTGCACCAAAAATTCGTGTCGCATTTACGAATCCTTTTTGTTTATTTGCAAATAGAAGTATATGCTGATGCTACTTGCGAATTTGAGTTAAACTTACAAGCCTTTGACGTGCTAAGAAACTTTGAAAGGAATTCAGCTGCCCCTAAAAATAACAGCTCTATACCCTGTGACCAACAACCGCAACTTCTTTGTCACCCTCGAGGGACATACAGACTGCAGAAAATCAGGTGATGGATTGCGCTGAATCAAGTATACTGCTTAATAATTTTTAAAAGAAAACTGACTTCAGCGCGGATATGTCAGTTGTAGTATTCTAGAAATGAACTATCTTAGCCTTAAATCGTTGCATTGCACTGGGATTTATGTATCAATTATGCAGGCGGATTATAATAGGCAAACTGAAGAGGCATAATCATATTGTTTTTTGTCTGAGGTGTGGACTCGGTTAGTATTGCCTTGTTTTATACAATTGCGTAGCCTTCTCACCCATCAAGGTAAGCATATCCTGCAGCGTTTTCCGCAGCTATATAGCATTTTACGGTGCACCGTTTTACTGATACTCATGGGACTGATCGGCTGCACAAAGTTTCGGTACGATTGAGCTCCGCAGGCTTTTTTTGAAGGCATTGCTTTCTGATGAGTGACTAATTATAGCTATAATCATTTCATTCTGGTTATATTTTTAAACAATTAGTGCATACTATTTCCAGTATTCCCGTTCCTATGCGATTAGTCCAACTCCCGGAGTTCATTGCATATTTCGAAGTACAGACTGAAAACTGAACAGTCGGGAAGTGGAACTAGCCTATATTTTCGGTATTGTACTTTGTAAGACAGGGAAAACGAGCGACGTGTAAGTGTATTAACATTTTAAATAATCACACCCTGCTCTACGTGTTTGTTGTGAACATTTTTAATTCATCGCACATTTCAGCAATAAGCCAGGAGTTCAGAGACGTATACACACGCACACGTACTGTAGATAAGCAGACTAATCATTATCTTGGCGTGATGCACTTGTCGTTTAAATAAACGAAACAACGTGCGAATATCTATTGCATCTTCCATGAGATCACGTACCGAATTCCAGTGTTGCGAGATAAATGTAAAACTATACGATAGGTAGCCTATTTTGTGATAAATTACAGTTAGATATATCCAGGATTTATTAACCTGAAGAAACAAGTGAAACGGTTCAACGTGGCCAGAGAATAGAGTGTATGAACAATGCAAATCACAGGCATAGTTATTTTATAGTAGGTAAGCATCTTTCGGTTTGTAATACCTGGCGTTAATCTTAGGTTTCACCGTTCCAAAAGTGAAAAAAGAGGAATTACTGCTGTACACAACTTTGCAGAGGCTATGTTAGACCTAGTCTTGTTTACTACGTTGGGCTCTATGCAGATCAATGTCGTGGTAAGTTCGTAAAGCGGACTGCGGGGTTCAGTGTATTTTTGTGGAGTATGTCCTGCGGATTTCCAAATTTCCAGACAGCATTTTCTAGTCACCATAACAAGCCAAATGCAAGCTAACGTCTTATCTGTCTATATTACATTAATAGCATTCATGTGAGGTAGGTTAACCGAAGAGACTCCTCTGACTTCTTATGGAAAAATAGTTACATCTTTTCAGTTACATTAAATATACCCATGTACATTTCTTACTAACTATAACATGAGAACGAAAGTGGGAGCTATATTCGGTCGCGTTCTTACCGAGGTGTTGAGCGTTAAAATCCCCGTGTAACATATATCCATATATATCGAATATACGACGAGATATGAGTTAGACATATTAAAATATTTATTTTTCCCCAGTAATTGTCTTTAATGCTGGATTTTTGAAGTTTCGAGAAGTAAATGTAACATACACGCACGCACACACAGAAGGACGAAAAACTCCAGTACGTAAAATCCTTATTAATTTGTACCATGTATACCTCAGATTTGGTTAAAACACTTGCCTAAGGCTTCTCGATGCTGAAAAAAACGCCGAACGTCTGTTGCTCCGCTATGGAGGACAAACTTCTTAGACTCTTAAAGCAGCACCGGCTTCTCTTTTTTTACCCTGCTTGACTATTCGGCTGACTTATTTTTTATCGCACGTGTACAGCTTTTATTAAAATATATCAAAGGATTGATAGCATGTTTTTAACGGCGTTTCCGTAATATGAAGCATCCTACGATTCATGTTAATGAGTCCCATGTAATGACATTTTTTCGGATCAGATGTATTCCTGACGTGGTTAAGATTAATGTTTCCCCGTGTTTCCGTAGTATTTATACTTGAGAGCACACCGCCGTAGTTCTAGGATGTTCTTCGATACCCGTGTAATTTTACTGTAATTTACAATTCGCCTGTCTAGTGTGACGTCGACGAGCTACACAATAAGCGCCTTCTCGTTTCATTTGGTGTTTTCCTGTTCTAATTTTCTTTATTTCTATACATATATATTTACGACTGATAACATCGCGCTTTGTATGGAACGAGGCGTTATTTTTGGTGGATGTGTTTTTCTACCGATGTGCATTGATGTAGCAGAAAACGTGGAAGGGATAAGGTAAGATCACTAATAGTATAAACAAAGAAACATCGTTACATTGACGATAACGTTGTTAATAATGGATCTGATTTGCTGCGAGTTTTCTGCACAAATATATACGTGTATCAAATCGCACATCCCAGCAGTCTTTTTCCCTATAACAGTATCTAAACCGCTTATTTGAGGAACATAAAGCTGATGTTTCTGTACATTGTTACATTTCTGTGAACTGGTTGCAGTCATTCAATAGGCTTGGGTCTAATTGATCGAACGGTGGGGGTTAGCATCCATTAACATCAGCGTGATCCCTTTGTATAAATTTGGTTGAACGTAGCTAATTTTCCAATTTCCTTCATTTTTCCTGTTACAGAAACCTTATCTCAAAGCCCGACGTCTTCTGGAGGGACTCCCAAGGATTTCACAGAAGAAGCAGTCTGCAAAAAAAGGAATTAATTTCTAGTCTTAATCGGGAATTACACATACAAACTGGGATCTATGAGCGGAAAAGTGGCGAAACCTAAAGACGAAAGGGATGATTCTAAGGGTAAGAGCCGTACCTCACAACACGGAGATCTGTAACATTCAGATCAGACGTAAATGAAACCCTTTTCATCTTGTCTACCCCATTAGAACAATGGCACCGAGTAATTAGTCTACTCTTGTTAAGTGAGATATCGCGTTCAAATGTAATACATCAAGAGGGCACTGAGAGGTTACGTTTCAGCCAAAGACAGGGCTATTGTGAAGCACCCAGTTCTTTTTGTTGAAGTGTACGTGTTCAGTACCTGTCACGCACACTGTTAAAAATTAATTTTCGCAGACGGGACTCCATCACTTGTGTTAAGTGTCAAGCTGCTGATGTAAACGGGTAGTCTGGAGGTGAACTGATTGTGGCCGAGG
>JAABNY020000048.1:7491719-7504558 GCA_015164015.2 Brevimyrus niger
TATATATATTCAGGCTTGAGTGAAATGGGAGCGTGGTCTTAAACGTCAAAGTATATATATATATATATATATTTATTCAGGCTTGAGTGAAATGGGAGCGTGGTCTTAAACGTCATAGTAAGAAGCCCTGATGTCACCTGCACCCTGTTGCAGCTGTGTTAGTGTATGTGAGAGTGTGTTTGAGTGTGTGACCTGCCGGCATCCGAAGGTGTCTATGAGATCCTTATACTTATACTTATTAACTAACTAACATATTGTAAAGTCCGTGCGATTTGTCGATAACTGTACCGTAGGTGTGTTTGAAACAACGCCGTCAAAGTGAATGTAAACTGAGGACCATCGTCATGGAGACAAACGTGAGAGCTGCGAAACGAAACACGGGTGACTGAATCATACAGAACTGAGCCAGCAAGCAAATCCCCTAGTTTAACTCGTCTACACTTTTGGTCTATTTCGGTACGTTTGCTAGTCATTTTAGTCTCACGGAAACTTTTGAAAGACGAACGGCGGCCGGCCAGGCTGGGGAAAGCTAATCACTTAGTTACTGAAACGAAGATTTATCGTTGCTACGCATTACTTTTTGCTGCAAAAACATATCAATTACACAGTGGATCCAATAGGCACTAGCAGCATCACGCTAATATCCATCGGTAAGGACTTATTCCGTTTCCCAGACAACGACCGCGCTGTCCAATGACTTTGCAGCACGCGAGGTAATGCCCCCTTTTTACTACGAGACCACGTTAAACGTAACTGATGACCGATTATTTCCAAATTCTTGCGGTATTACAACACAGATACCTTTTTCAGCATAATCATGTTATGTGTTCTTGGTCATAGATAAACGGCATAAATATATAAATAAATAGTTCATACTTGTCCACAGATACAATAACATTTCAAGTATCATTCTCCATTTACAAATGTGACTTGCATGAACCTCAATTTTACCATTTTGCTGTTATGGAGTGTTTAGATAATACAGAATACTGATACTTTCAGTGTTATTATGTATGTCATTTGTGGCATTGATATTTTAATATTGTTTCACATACATACAGTATTATACCCGTCCTGCACATCACACAGTACCTAACACCCCTGATTTATGGTGCTTAGCTATACACCTAGAAAGTTTAGACAGACATTTGTAAAATGTATGCAGACGAGTCAATGAGAAATGTCAAGTGAAAGTATTATTTCAGTAGGGTGATCAAGGCTCAGCTGGCTGCACTTTTCATTACAAATAAACAAAACATCCTAACTCTCCTTTCAGAGGTCAAAATGTAACTTAAAACAATATGTTGCTTATGTGTAGTCCGCACAATATTGATGTTAACACATCTCCTAAACTGATACATTACTTTTCTGAACTACAGGCAGGTTGTGGGACCATGCATTCTCGGTAATACTGGAGCAAAAGACTTCAGCCAGTACATCTGATGCAGGTTTTGACCACCTCAGTGACATTGGTATACCGTGCAGTCTGTCACTAACACTGTCTGTGCCAATTTCAGCAACATTTATGGTTTATTGTTATTGTTAATAAAGGGGATTTTTGCCATTAGCGTAGAATCACTTCAATAGGATCCAACTTAGTTTTGCTACCTGTTCAATTTTCTTTTGTGTGAAATATTCAATTCAGTTCATGTATATTACTATAAATCAATTGCGAATGAGACTAGAAAACACTGGAGGTCAGAAATTAACACTAGACAGGAAATTGAGGAAGTTCTTGGGGTCTAAAATCAGCTTTTTGTGTATGTGAGGAATTGCTAGCTGGCCTTCCTTCCTTGGAGACTTTACAACGACAATTATGGATATATGGTAATTTCAAGCAGGTGTATTTGTGTCATCAGTGTATGAATAAAGGGTCATTTTATGCTTTATCCTTCCTAAAGGCACCATGCAGAGAGAGAACAATAAACGTCCCACCATTGATCTCAGTGGGACTCCATCTTTCGCCTGTGATATTGACGACACAGTCTGGTTATTACATAGCATGCTGGTGATGACTGAAAGTTGCAAAGGGTAGTACTGCATGGGTTAGAACTGCAGTTAAAGGCTTTTTAGGGTTGTGACTTTGGCAGAAAGCAGACTGAAGTATGTTATTAGCACCCAGGTATGTCTGAAGTTGGGTAGCAACTATTTTATCAATGTTTTTTTGAGAGAAGGGGAACATTTGGACATGTGTATAATAGTTTAGAACACAAGAATCTACGTTAGGCCTATAAATAGAGGGAAAGAAACAGAAACAAGGGAAATATTATTATTATTTATATATTATTAATAGTATTTAATACCAGTTCTTTTAGTGATTGATTCATTGTGAGCGATTGGTAATATTGGCCTTTATATTACCCACTGAATGGTATTCTGACTTTAGATTACACTCCTGACAGTTCTGCTGTATCTCCCCATAGCTCTGGTGGTTTGAGGTCTCAGCAGGCGCTGTTGGGGCTGCACCTCTGCGAGTGACTTTTTGCATCTGGACAAACTGACATGTGTCGACAGTCGCAGGAAATGCAGGGTCCGTCGCATCTTGTGGAAGTTCCATGTTCCTTGTACCATCTGCACTGAGACCGAACAGTTTTTTTTCCTCTCGCTTTATCTCTGCTTCATCCTCCATCTGGCTCAGCCGGAAAAACTTGAACATTTAGCTGCAGAAAGTTGTGTGTCTCTTGATGTTAAATATTGAGATTTTTAGCTGTAATATGGTTGCTCTCTTGGTGATAAACTTGGTTTTAGTAACTAGAAGTGCAGGTGATCAAGGCTGGACATGCATCATATGTTAGTTTAAGCATGAAGATATAAGAGCATTAATTCAATGTTATCTTGTCCTCATTTTAAAAGGTTATCTGTAAACTAAATTATAAGGGCTTTACTCAACTAATGTAAGTTCATAAAGGTCAGTTCTGAAGTAAAATGTAAATTCTTGTTCATCAAAGTTGTGGAATTCAGTCTGTTGTGTTCAAGGCTGCTTTGTGAGTTGACTGTGTTTAAAGCCTGATTTTACTAATTTTGTTTTTAAATAAGTCCATTAAACTATTACTGCTGAAAATAGAAGACACTTCATAAGATGGACCGCCAGCTTCAGCAGTTAGGTCAGCTATTGTTCTATAAAGGAAGTTGGGAAAATTATTTGACTTACTAATAAGCTGGGGAACAGAAGGCTGGTCAGGCAGTACAGAGGGATTTCTTGCATCATGCACTGTTGTTATACAAGGCAGACTGAAATACCTGCAGTTTATTTGTTCTATATTTATATTCAGGTTTGTGGCAGTCCAGTTTAGGAGCTGTGAGTCTGATCATCAAGCCACGGGGAGTGTGGTTTTCTTTGGGTTACTGTTGCTTTTGGAGATATAGTGTTTTCTGAGATACGGTGATACAGATATATCGTGTTTTCAGAGATACAGTGATACAGAGATTCAGAAATAGTGTTTTCAGGTCTTGGTGGACAAATGGTTGTTCATGATATTTGAATGTAATAGGGTAGTAATGTCACATTGACCTTACTGAAGGTAAATGTGACATTGTTAATTTCAGTAAGGTGCTGTGTCTGTTATTGAGGGTAGAAGTAGATCAGTAGTAGATAGTTATTAGTAGTAGTAGTAGTTATTTTACTACACACACAAAATTACTGATTCATTGAAGAGTTTTGGACATCAATTGTCTAATGCAAAAGTCTAATTTATGATTATTGACCAGTTTCTTGCTTTTACTGACTTTTATCAAGTATCTCTATAAACTCTTCTAACTTGTTAGAAGGACAATTAATAGCTAAATCAGACGTGTGCTCGTCAGACTTAGGCAAAGAATGACAGGCTTGGCCCTGGAGGTTTATATGCTAAGAGAACAGATGTGACCGAGTTAGACACAATATTAAACATCTCTGCTTCGAATGAGGGATAATCCGTTACAGCTTTAGATTGTGCTTTTCCCTCGAGGGTGGCCATCAGGGCCCTGCTCACCCTAAACTGCAGACTTTGTGTAAATATGTAAAGCCAAAGGATCAGGTTTTGGTAAAGGTGTTGTATCTATTTGTCTTAACCGAATTTATGTCAATTGGCAGATATCAAATTAGGTGTTTGGGATAAAATTGTTAGCAAAAATGACTTGAACTTCAGAATACTTTGAGTTTGACTTCAGATTAATGATTTGATTTAATGGGACATTCTCATATAATGTAGGTCTACCTATTGTTAGGTGGTACTTAGTTACACCAGGATCTGGGAACAAACTAGGCAGCTGCCTGATCAGCAAAAGGGGCCCATGTCGGTGGATGGGACCCTGGACACCGCCCAGACCAGAATGACGGTATTATTTATGGGCTGTATCATTGCAGGGAGGCCAATTCCCTGCCAGAAGTGAACTGGTGGTAGGAAGATAATGAACCTGCAATTTAACCCAGGGCTTGGATTTAGCAGCTGCTAGTTCCGGCTGAACTGGAGACAGTCGCGTCAGATATAGCTGAGTAAACAGAAGGAACTGAGCTCATCCATTCATCAGTCCATCCGATATCGAAAAGTGAGCCCGTCTCCCTCCAGCAAGCGGGCCTTTTGTCCTCCAGCTCTGCAATAGTGAAGCACTTCTGACATTTACAGCTGTCTACCACTGGCAGGACAGTGTACGCTTTACACGGGCCGGAAACTGCTCTCCGTGGAAGACGCCGGAAGATGAACCTGCAGTTTGCCGGCTGTTGATTTCCTGATCGTCTTTAGCTTCAGCCTTTTCCAAACTCTCCAGCGGACTAACAGAAATGAATGAAATTCATATAAATCTAAAGTCAATGACGAAATATCGTCCATAAGTCTATAGATGTATTCATACGATGCAATCAGTCCTCTCAGTGTCAGCTGGGTTATTTACTGACACAGGGCTGATTACCAGTTGTCATGGTAATGTGGCCTTCACCCATTCTCCAGAAAGCACATTTAGCTACTGAGGAAACTGACGCAATATATATATATATATATATATATATATATATACACACACACACACACACACACACACCAATAATTTGATAGATCACATAGGTCCAGATTAATCTTCGTGAGTAGGGGCTTGATCAAAGCAGTTTTAAGAGTCTGTTTTAGGAGGCGGTGGTCTGCACTGTCGCCTCGCACGTCGGGGAGTGCCTTCGAGTCTCTGCCATGGCTCCATGCATGTGGAGTTTGCATGTTTTCCCTGTGTAATCCTGGGGCTTCCTACAGGGTCTCTGCTTTCGCCGCTAAAACACACTAAGGTGAATCTGAGTTAGCATTCTGTCCGTAGGTGTCGTCGGTCTACGTGCCCTGTGACGGGTTAGTATCTTGGTTAATCCCTGCTTCATGCCCGCAGCTTCCCTGGACGGGTTCTGGGCCTCTGTGGCCCCGCACAGGATAAGTGGGTTGTGCAGAAAACACAGGACCAGTCAGCTCTATAGGCAGCCGCCTGGGGTCCTGACTCGCCAGCCAATTTCACTCCGGCTCAAACAGGAGATGCCGGGACCGGTTCTGAGACATGACAGAGAGAGGGATGGGAAAGCAGTGTAGTGAGTAAATCATAACAATGATAGTAACCTGATGCCCCCCTGACGCCCAGCCAGTCCTTTCTCTCTCCCCCTTCTCACAGCTCACCGCGACACAACTAAAGAGAAAGGACTATGGCACTTCTGGCTTTTAAAAGGGAATCTCCACATTTCTCATTTAAAAAGACGAAAATATTAGGGAACTCTTGTTTTTTTTACTTGACATTAAATGAATCATCACACTCCCCAATGGGAAAAAATAATTTTGACTAGGTAGTGATAGGTAGGTACAGTAGCTTCTTGTATTGCCATGACATGGAATACATATGGTTTCAGGATTGGTCCACCGCTGCAGACACTTTCTTGTTAAGACAATAACTCAAAAAGTGTTAGATGGATCCTTTACAAACTTTGCAAATGCATTGTTTGTGTAAAGAACTGGAGCTGACTGAATTTTGAGACAGACCAAACTAAAGTTGAGTTAGCACTGCATAGTGCTACAAAGAAAAGGGCAGTTTTGACACTTAATCTTGTTATAGCAATAACTGAAAACCTGAAGGATCTTATTCAAACTGTCGACGCATTGTGTGGGTGAGTCAATGTCGCTAAGTGGCAGCAAAGAGAAGTGTGAAAGTAGATGATATTTGACCTTGTGAATATGGTAAGTCAAAAAGTATTTGAAAAATCTTATTGCTACTTCATAAAACACTATTTGGATATAAATCTACACCTGATTTCGAGACACAATGCCCCAGAACTGAAGCATCAGTGCTGTGTGGTAGCAAAGTAAGCAAATGGCAGTTGTTGAAGACACTCGGTATTGTGTACACTCTTAAAAATTTAAATGGATATTTTTCAAACAATGCAGACACACAGCATGGGTGACAACCTAGTTGTTTTGAATGAAAATTGAATTTGTGCCATATAGTGATACCAATAAAGGGCGGTTTCAGATACTTGGGTCCATTAGCACAATAACTTAAAAAGTATCAGATGCTTGATTTTGTCAGCATGATAACTCAAAAATTATTTGGATGATCTGTCCTAAACATTGCAGACCCATTGAATGGGTAACGATCGGAACCTTTTTCAAATTTTGAGACGAATCACACCAAAATCAGTGTCAACAAAGTGAAGGATGGGACGACTAGAAGCATATTCATTCAAACAGGATCAATCTATTTGTTATTTTCTCAGTTTACCATTTTTGATCTTTGATGGATGTTATTGCTACTTTACAAAAGTATTATATGCATGAAAATGTACACCTGATACACCTGACCCGAGCCCCAGAATTAAAACTGCAATGACAGAGGGCAGCTGAGAGCAAAAATGGAGCCTGCAGGCACCATCTCGTGACCACAGCCATCTGCTGTCTCTCCTTATTCCATGGATATTTCTGCAGACTTACTAAGAACATTATACAGTCAGTGATTCAATACCTGTGGAGCATGAGAAGATTTTCTGAATATTCTAAAATAAAGTTGCAGTTTTTTCAGGTTACCAGCCGCCAACCTTGGCAAATTTTATTTGTAGCAGTCTGGTAGTTGGTTGGAGAAAATTCTCATAGTTATTTTAGGGGAATTTAATCATGACATTTAGTCCTAGTACAAGGCAGTGGTGACACATAAAGCAACAGGCATGGATCTGGTGAACATGATTACATTAAGAGAAGCTTCAGGGACACTGGACAAAGTGGCAGATCTAGCAGAATGAGGCCAAGTTGGACTAGGAGTCATTATGCATTATTACAAAGATTTCAGCAAATAAATTTACTACCATGGAGCCCAGACTGTGACATTAAATTAAATCAAATTAAATAATTAATTAAATGCAGTAGCATGGGAGCACGGAAAAAGTAAATGTGAGCACATTTTAGAGATTCTTTGAGCTTGGTATAATATTTAATGCATGGTGACATTGAGCTGCATCACGCACATAGGATGACACCATCTGTGACGCCTCCTGGGCTGCGTGTCCATTGGTCGTTTGTTACAGCTCGTATTCTTATGGTACTGAAAATGTTGGTCGTAGTGCAAATGATAAATACATAGAGTATTAATATTTATGCATTAAGATAAGGCATAGGGATAAAGAATATAAGTAGTATACGTTACATTTTAAGACATGGACAAAATACAGTTAACCACCTAACCGATGTGCAAAGGTTGCGCAAATCGGCATGTGTGTGGAACGTGCAATAGGTGCAATTTCGGACTTATGTGTCACAACTAGGACTCAGAGCAGTGAAAATGTATTTATGGGCTTTCGGGCATTTTCTGTTGATCCATCCAGTGATTCTAGAGATTATAGAGGTTGGCCGGCTGTGGGAGAAGTAGGGATTAGATGGAGGGAGGGGTTAACGGGGCCCGTCCGGGGAATACATCTTTGTCGTTCCGACATAATCCTCTCTTGTTATTATAATGCTGTCATATTTACTTGGCAGTTATTACAACTTGTCTCCCCTGTGTCCCTGCAGACCACTTACTAGTTAACACTGAAGTGCACTTGTCAAAGGGCCTTGTTGTGTGTAATGAAGTAACGCTGATGTGGCCCTCGGGCTTGGACGCCTCTGAGCAGCGGCGCTCTTGTGCCCTGAGGTGGCTCTTCTCGTACCCGGGCACTGCCATCCTGAATCGTTCCACTGCACGCTGGAATGTCGAGCTTCGCGCAAACCCTGTCCCTTCCGCTCCTGCTCTGGCCTTGTCATACTGTAATCACGTTCCTGGTGGTGAGGTCAAGAAATCCTCGTGTTTCTATGAGCTCCAAGTGTTCTTTGGTTCTTGTTCTGTTTCAATGAATTTGAAACCATGAGCTGAGCTGTTTATGTTAGCTTTTCTCTGGTGAGAAAGCATCACCATAAGTGCCTTTTGTACAGCATAATAGCTGTATAACTGCTATGAAGGGTATTGTTACGGCTGTTAGTGTTATACAGTGGAAACAATTAAAGTTCAGTGATTTGGGATACAATTATTCCTGTTAGTTTCTGCCTTTTCCCTGCTTCCTATAATAATTTTGTATGACCACTGAGCACTCAAATGGTTGGTTGAAGAAAAATCTTTGTTTTTATTTTACTTTGCACCTGAAATGTGGAGCTCAGCTCTTTTATCACACTTGCAACTTAATTGTTGCAAAATCTTTTCTGTGATTTGCTAACTGAATGGCATTTTGAGTCCTGCTCAATAATAAAACATACTGTGTTCCATAGTATCCCTCATTACAATGTCATTTAGCCAAAACTTTATGTTGTGCTATATGTACTATACGCATTACTTAACCTGAATTGCCTGAACAGAAAAAGGGACATGGAAGAATGGTGTAGAATGAATTGTGTAGGTGTTCATGTATGTGTGTATTCACAATGGTGTTAATGCCTGTAGTTACTGTCCAAGGCCACTGTGAATTTTAAAGTTTGGATTAAACATTGCTATGGAGACTAACTAATTAAAAAAATGGGATTAAAGTATGTGCAAAGGAAATAGATAAACCTGGAGACATCTTAATAAACAAAGGGAATTTGTGTGTTGCAATGTCCACCATTATCTTCTTCTCCGTGTCTTCCCTGGTGAGGGTCCTGGCGGCAGCATTCAGCGGAATTTAGCTTAATGTGGGGGATCCCTAGCTGTGTCCGTGAGTGCAGAGAGACACACTCCCTGCAGGAAGTCCTGGGTCTGCCCATCCTTCTTCTTAGAAGATGCCCAAACCGCCTCAGCTCACTCCTCCCTATTCAGAGCAGAAGGTCTATTTTAAGTTACCTCTAGACCGATAAATTGCGAGCCTCAGCCACTTCAGCACCAAGGTTCCCCGCAGGTACCTGCAAAACTATAGTATTCTAGCCGAGCCACCGGTCATGTTCTCTCTCCCTGTCACTTATGGGCGAGATCCCAGTGCACTGAATCCCCTGCATGCAGGGCAGGACAGGAGCAGTCCCTCTATCCTGAGGACACTGTGACCGTGGTTTTGGAGGTGCTAATTCTCATTCCCGCCGCATAACACATTAAATTGTGCAAGTGTTTACTGAAGGCCCTGGATGGTTCAGGCCAAATGGATGACATCATCTGTAAATAGCAGTGATGTCACCTCAAGCCCCCTTTACAAGATGCAATTCGGCTGCCGCAGTTCCAAGATATCAAACAGGAGTTTGGTGGAGGCCAACAACCGCACTAAATGACTTAAATTTCGTGCCAAATATGCAGACAGAGCACTACAATAAGAGATGAAATGGTTACATGATAACTCACAGTAAAATTCCTGACCGTCAGTATTACTATTTTGAATTTTAATTGACAATAAAACTGTGGTTGATTCCAGCTCTTTGAATAACTGAAGTTAAATGCTGTTCAGCATCAATAAATCTTAGCAACAGTTTCCCCGAAACAGCATGCAGCATCGGTTTGTGTTGTGCTAATGTAAACATGGCGGAGGTTTGCCGTTTTCCTGCCGCGTCTCCCATAGTCATGCGCCTCTTCCACAAAGTCCACGAAGCACATGTTGGCTGCGTTGGCATGGTAACTTCGTAATAACTTCGTAATAACATAGTAACTTCATAATAACTTTAAACTGCATGGACTGCAGTGAGCTGCTCCATTTGAGTGCAGCCTGGGGGGGGGGGGTTATGACGAGCTTCAACTCCAGGTCAGACATTGTTTGAACATCATCTTATTGTTATTTATATTTAGCTATTTAAAAGTAGCTATTTAAAAACCTAAAAGACTGATTGACTGGTAATAAATATGTCTTGATCCCAGCAACCCTTATCAGGATAAGTGGTTGGAAGATGGATGGATAGATACTGTCTTCATAAGTATAACTAAGGAGTTTTGAGAGTAAGTAGGTTCTGTAGTTTGCAAGTAATGACAAGCAGCAAAGCATAATTCACGAATCAGGATCAATATATAAGCTCAACTCAGAAACCCGCCTAGGGTAATATGTGTACCAAATCAAATTTGTGGTCTGTAAATTAAACAAACAGTACAAGTTAATTAGATGCCCAAGGAATCAACAATTCAGCAGCAATGACCAGCTCAGTACCTCACAGTGAGTTCTTTTCATACCCTTAAGTTAATCAGGACATGTGGTCATGTGCCAGAAATGTGTCAGGGGTTCAGCCAGACATGGTGTGGTTTAATGGGGCGTGGTTTAATGGGGCGTGGCTTATTTGGGCGTGGTCTATGGGGGGCATCGTCTTCTTGGATGTCGTCTAGAGGGGGTGACGCCTCGTTGTGTGTGGTCTAGAGCGGTGTGGCCTAGTTTTTTGTGGTCTAGAGGGGGTGTGGCCTCATTGGGTGTGGTCAGTGATACAGAAAGTGCTGGCTGGGGGTAGGTACGACAGTTTAAACAAAACAACTAAAAGTTTAATCAACTCATTAGATTTCAGTCAGACATTAAACTAGTCAGACAATAAATGAATTTAGTATTTCTTTTGGAATAGATTTATAGGTTAGAAAATAGAAAAAAAGATTATACAGGTCTAAGGTTGACTGGCTGCCAAGCACTGGCAGGCATACTAACAGTATATAATACTAAGAAAATGTTGTGCTTTTATAAATCACTGAGCCAATTTTCCATAAAGGTCTGTGTAAGCCAGTAGACTTTAAGCCACACTGATGATGTCACAGACTGGTATACAGAATCCACAATGTCACAGATTGTAAGATGGTGTCTTACTTCCATGGGACTGAACTACTTCTCACTCTAGTTGAGCCAGTGTCCACTGTAGGGAGGAAAACGAAAGAGAGACATTTTGATGAGCCTGCAGGCATAGTTACTGTGTGATATTTACATTTAATTTATTACACAGATGTTTGAGCCCTTGGGAGGGTTAAGGGTCTTGCCCAACAGTGAAATCACGCAGTCACCCTTAAAAGTTGACCCTGCGACCTTGCAATCACATGCCGCCCCAGTGCTATGTAAGTAATGGATTTTCAGTTGGGATTTAGAAACTTATTCAGCATCCCATGCATGAAATGTCAGACCGTTCCGTAATATAGGGACCCTGAAACTAAAGGGCTTTACCACCAGCTGTTACTTTCTGTATGTGTGGAATGACAAGGAGGCCTTGCGTTCCATGGTCTGAGTGCATGAAGCGGCCTATCGCCATGAATCAGCTCCGGTAGTTTGGCCTTTGAGTGCCTTATATGTAAGTAAGAGAACTTTGAAGTCAGTGCTAATAGGAACCTAACAAGAAGTCAGCGAGGGGAACGAAGATCAGAGCTTATGTGTTTCTACATACTGTCCCTAGTAAGAATTCTAGCTGCTGCATTTCTAATACACTGAGATGTTTAATGTCCAGTGTGTGACAGAACAGCAAGGTAACAGTCTAACTGGCTGTATGCAGTAACTTCTCAGTGTCTTGAGTAGCGAGAAAACGTCATAGCTTGGCAAGGTTTCGCAACTGTAGGAAGTATACCTTTGATACTGCATCCATATGAGATTTTGTCGAGAGGCTTGCATCTAGAACGATGCCAAGACTATGTGCATTAGCACTGCACAGGCAGACTATGAAACCCTTGAGTAAAACAGAAATGTTTTGCTGAATATTGATTGAAAGAACTACTTCAAATGTAAACGAAACTGCTTAGATTTAAAAAGGTGTTTCTGTGGTAGACATTGACGGATGTCAGTTTTGCGTAACGCGATTCCCGTTTGCATTTGCAAATTTGCATAAGTGATTTGTATCCTTATAAGATAAAGGTTATCTGCTAACGGTCACATCTCAATTCAGTCAGTCAGGCAGTGTGGACTGGAAAAGGGTGACTGCATTTTATATATACATATATTTATACACACACACACAAATATATATATCTAGAGAGAGAGAGAGAAATTTGTGGTGACAAGTCCTGTCGCCTTTACACTTGGAAAATTTTGGAAAATGTGGGGGAATGTTCTAAATATAGCAAAGATTTTCCCTTAGCTAAATTTACACACTCTGAAGCAATGAGGATCATGCAACTATGGAAGAGAGATGTTCATAGGAATCGTATATGAGCCAGAAGTGGGTGTGCTTGTGAGGGCACCAGTGTGTACTGTTTATCTGCATGAATCATATAAAACATGTGGAACAGATATACAGGAAACAGGCAACATAAACAGAGGAAGATCAAGGGAGGAGAAAAGATACTCCATGTCAGAGAAGGAGGACAGATATAGTGAAGACGTTTGCGGGGAACACAGTCAGCGTCAGTCTGCAGTTTGAATAGAGGAGGGTTAAAGGGGGAGGTGATAACATGCAGTGTGAACAGGGGAGGGTTACAGGGAGAGGGGTTAACATACAGTGTGATTAGGGGAGGGTTACAGGGGGAGGTGATAACATGCAGTATGAACA
>JAABNY020000048.1:7512935-7523286 GCA_015164015.2 Brevimyrus niger
AAATTAAAAATGGCGCAACATCAATAATCCCCTAATTACCGTGCAAGGGGCTCCTGGTAGGGTTCTGGGGGTGGGATTTGCCGATGGGGGGGGGGGGGGGGTTCATTCAAGCAGATTGATCAACCAGATTTAATAAGTGCAGTCATTCATAAGGAATCCTGAGCTGTAGCCTAGGATAGCCTGTACTGGAATCTGCCACTGGGGGGGTGGAGGTCTGTCACAGGGAAGGAGAACAGAGAAATATTGGGGGGACAGGGACAGACATTACTGCGGGACAGGGAGAGACATTACTGGGGGACAGGGAGAGACATTATTGGGGGACAGGGAGAGACATTATTGAGGGGACAGGGAGAGACATTACTGGGGGACAGGGAGAAAAATTATTGGGGAACAGGGACAGATATTATTGGAGGACAGGGACAGACATTACTGGGGGACAGGGACAGATATTATTAGGGGGACAGGGACAGATAATATTGTGAAATATGAATGTTTTATCAGGTGAGATGAGTTACCTGAGAAGTTTAATAATCTTTTTAAAAGCAAAATCCTGGAAAATATTGGATGGGGCAAACATCAGTGTTTTGAATATTGGGTGGGATGTGTCCCACCCCCCATGAGTAGTGTCTTTGACAGAGGCTTGTGACAGTGTGTTTCAAACACAAGTATAAAAAGCTAGAACTACAACCCTAAATTGAAACCACTTCATATTTCACTGTTTCTGTCCCCTAGGCAATTTACAGCGGTTTTGGGGGCACTGTCAGCAAAGGAAACTGTCGTCCTATAGTAACAGTTTGTACATGGTTAGTCCAAGTCTTGTGTGAATGGGTCCTGTGTGCTGTCAGGTTAGTGTTAAAGCCTGTATCTTTACATAATGCCAAAACTAAAACTTTCATGTTTTCGGGTGCGCAGTTCTGTTGATGGGAGGTTATGCCATTTAGCTTTCGGATTCCTAAGGAATGTCTTATGAAGGGATTTTTTCTACAAACTGCAGATGCTTGAATTAATCGGTTCCTTGTAGTGGAATGTTCAATTGTAAATAGTTACTTTTCTGTACTGAATGTCTTCACTGCCCTTCTCCAGAAAGGGCAGACCCTCTAATTGTGAAAGCCTCACTGCAATTGATTACAGTACCCGGCTCCCCTATGGCATGGCTTGTTAGGTTCATAAGTATAATTGAACGTAGGGCAACTCCTTGTGGAACTTCAAAGATGTCCTCTAATTATGCACCCAAAATAAAGAACGAAAACCAAGCCAAGGCGTAATTACATGACTCACACAATGCCGTGCGCGGAGCTGCTCTCCCCAAGTCTTTGGGCGGTACTTATTAAAGCTGTGTCAGAGCTAATTACGTTGTTTATCTATAGAAGTGTGTAATCTCCACCCCGGCTCGTTTGGCTAATGGTTTGTTGTGCCATTTTTGGAGCCCCGAGATGAAACCGGGAGGCTAATGGAGTTCTCTGAGGTCGCTTTTCAGGTAATCGGCAGGTTGAAGGCGCCATTAGGCTGCTCTACCCTGCGCTGACTTGGCCGCGAGTTTCCAGTAAGCACTCATTCCTTAAATGACGATAAAGGTTCCCCCGAGGAAACGATGCTTGTGTTCAAGTGTGTGTGGCTCTTCGTTCACTTTGAGAAAACTTCACTGGCCAAGGAAAATCACACAGATGAAATGATTTATTTATTGCCTCAGTAAACACTCTTACAGAGACTGACTTCACTGCACAGAAATCACAAAATATAAAGGTGGTTTAGGCTTATATTCTATGTTCTAAGGTCTTCTTGGACCAGCCACCGATCGGGCACTACTACACGTGCATTATTTTCTGGAGACTATAGATATTTTATCATTATATGCATTATTCATTTTTAGAAGCTAATGTTAAGATAATGAAGCATATTACTGCTTTCTCAGGATTTTACTGGGGTCCTCAGTCAATCCTGTTTGTCTGTCCCTTGCAAGTTAACACAAGTTAAAAGTCAGGCAGATTTTACATTTGACATTCGACTAATTTTACATTTTATATTTGACTAATGTAAAATGGCTTTATTATTGTATCTGCTTGCTGGTATAACTGAAAACTGTCTGTTTCTTCAGGCTGTCATTGGGGCTGAAGTTGGCCTCACTGTAACTGCACTTCTCCTTTTCAGAAAATTAGTTTTCTCAAAGTTTCATTTCTTGTTTAAATCCCTGGCTATGAGCGACATCTGTTCCTTAAGTCTGACTCTAATTTGTAAGTAAGACGGAACAAGTACATACTGTTCTTGTTTAGTCTCAGTAATTCAAATATTTACCTTAGTCTATAGTATATATTTGTTGTACTGTACCTTGAGCCAGTGAACCACTGAAGTCGCACAATGCTTTCACAAGTGTCACAAAGTAGCGCTTGCGTTTGTTATTACCAATCATTATCTCAAAGTTTTAATATAATAGGTCTAATGCAGTCCATTCATAAGTACAAGATGCCTGTAAGTCAATCGCTCTTAAACCAAACCGGGGACTGTCTGTAATCACCTTTGCTAAAATATTACTTTTATTATTTGTTTAAAAAATATATATTACACTAGATACAACCAGTAGTCTAAAGCAAAACATTCATTTCAAGTAAAAGACTGAAATCCAAATTATATTTCTAGAAGAGTTTCTCAAAAGTTGGAAAGTTGATTGACAAGCAGCATCATTGGGTGCTTTTTAATTAGCAGCACCTTTGCAATAACATAAAATGGCAAACATTTGTGTTTAGAATTTCAATGGGAGCCAATAGCTACCATTCCAGTTGATAGCAAAATGGCAAAAACGGAATGGAATGAGTCAGTCAAAAACTTTATGCTTAATTAAAGGAAAATGTCTATGTGGAAGATATGTGCGGATATGTTAAACTTTGCTTGTCTGTGGACTTTTGTTATGAAATCAATTTGCAACATTTTTGCAGAATTACTAAGCGTCCCAAGATTTGCAGTGAGCAGTGTATGCAAGGTTTGCCTGGCTTTAATCTACATCTCTATGTCCCTGTAAATAAATTCATGATTATTTCTTAGTCCTGCCCTAAACAAATGCTGTACTGCAAGCAAAACCGAGGCACAAGGCCAGGGTGTTAATGTGTAATCGTGGATGCGTAACTGCCCCACTGCAGCCGTTTTTCTCAAGGACCCCCAGAGAGTCTACATTTACGCTCCCTCCCGGCTCCCAGCAATGAGACGGAGCTGAGACAGAGCAAAAACGTGGACCGTGGGTGGGTACCAGTGCACTGGGTTGATAAACACTGCTCAACTGCTCACTCTGGTCTCAGAATTCTGCTTCCTGCTAGATTACACCAGATTACACGAGCACATTATTTGAAAAGTCTATGGCAGACTGTCACCATGGCGATGCACATCTAGTCCTTCCCTGGCATCTCTCTTTGCACAAATCATTTCTATAATTTCCTAGAGTGCCTCACTTGTCTTCAGGCATCAGTATTTGTTATCCCCCAAACTGTAGGTAGTGGCATGCAGGGGCTCCTTGTCTTGCATCTGCAGACAGACAGCGTCTCAGCAACAGCACGTAACTGTACAGGCTACATGCCACACATGCTGTGCCAGCCGGTCTGATCATCAACAACGCAGAGCCATTCGTAAATCCTCTTGTCGATGTATATTTTACCAATACAGCAGAAAACGGTAGTTCCTATTAAACTGTACTGTTTGTTCTTCTCCGTTGTCACGCTGAAGTTTCCATCATTCGTGGTCCTCTTGCTTTCGGTCGATCTCATTAGAGCTGCCTGCTTTTGTTTCACTATCAGAAAAGTTTATACATGATACCTCCTTCGGACAGATGAAGAAAGAAAAATGACACACTGATGTGTGTGTGTGTGTGTGTGTGTGTGTGTGTGTGTGTGTGTGTGTGTGTGTGTGTGTGTGTGTGTTGGTGATGTTTGTGTGTGTGTTCCTTTGTTGGAATTGTTTTGGAATTTGCATTAAAAACAGGAAAAATATTTAATGGACTTTAAGCTTAATTGTTTTATTGCTGTTATTAGCAGCTACTGTAATAGCTTAAATAACCTAGATTTTCTGTAAGCCTCAAAACAAAGACTATGGACTTCTCCTGTACTGAATACTGCCATGCCTGACATTGCCCCAGTATGTAAGATATGCAGCGATTCTGCAGATGTCGTGGTGCTTTCAGGGTAGTCGTGGGACTGATATATGTTGTAGCAGATGGACATAGTGCTCCGTCATAATGACCCTTTGTTTGAAGACATAAGCTTGACATACCAGTTTTCCATGTGGACTGTCCTGAATGGGAGCCCTCTGTGAAGGTCACAGGGGTCGGCACTGGAAAGCATCACCGGTGTCTCTACACGCATGAGGCCCGTCCAGATCCCCTGTGTTCATCAAAGCCAAGATAAATCTATCTGCATTAGTAAACAGATCAATAAATCGAAATAAGATTTTTAGCCCCCCCCCCCCCCCACACACACACACACACTCACACACTCACAAAACAGTATTACAGCCAAATTTGGGTTTATAATCATTTTAGGTGTTGCTTTTCCATCACATTTTCTTTTAACAGTACTAGCACCTAGAATTTTCTCTGCAGTAACTCCAATTAAGTCAGAATTAAGTTTCCCAGTCATAACAGTTTGATGTATTCAGTGCGTGATGCCTGTGTATTTTACATTTTATTTATTTTAATTTGTTAGCATCATATAATGTGTACGGGCATATAATACGTTCACACTATTTTTAATATTTGTGAAGGTTGCAGTTTTGAGGTAGATCTGCCCCCAGCTCAACCCCCACAGTTTGAATACCCCCGGTGTAGAGTAATGAATATAGACTTCACGTTTTGTGCCTGGTCAGTTCTTTAGAAATGGATAATCTCAATTTCACAAAGACCATCCTTTCTGACCAGTTTACCGTCGCAGTTGGCGGAACTGTGAGCCTGTCATTTACAGAGATACTCTGACATTTGACGAACCCTCAGTGCTCAGAACTTTGGAATGGATGGAAACTCAATAGCAGGATGAAGCAGCTGTTAAGATGTTACTTGGGGGCATAGACCTTTCAGGTTTTACACCATGCTGTGACCCGTCCACCCAAAATATACCTCTGGCCTTTAATCTGTCACGAGTAAACAAAGATGCAAGAAAATTGCCATCCTTCTGTTCTAGACAAGTTAGCATCAGCTGTTCTTTCATTAAGCATTAGCTGCTGCATTTAGAACATTCCGGTATTATCATGAGGATTTGTATTTATAATTATAATCCACTGTGATTGGAGTCATTTTTGGATTACATTATTTTTATCTTTAATTACATCAAATTTGTGGGGTGGGGTCTGAAGCGAGGATGGAACAGAAGCACTGAAGAGTAGGTTAAATGGTAAAACCATACAGTGATACAATCACCCATAAAATGTGCTCATTGTGTCATTTCATACGCTTTTCATAGACAGACACATGTCTTCAAACCCTAAGACTAACCTGACACATACAGAAGATAAAGAACCATCAGCATGGCATGAAATCTGCTTACAGCAAATTCCCCTCCTTTACCAGTCCACCCCATTGCCATTATTTAACTGCTAACAAGGTTAGCTAAAGGAGCTGAACTGGGTTCCAGTACCTGAGGTCACCCAAACCAGTCCTGTATCCACACTACCTTCTGGGAAAATCTCAAATCCCAAAGAAACAATGACAACCGTAACCCCTTCCCAGCCTTAACCTTATCCACAAGTAACCAGACAAAACAAAAAATTTGATAACTTCAATTAACTGCAGCAAGTTTTGCACTGTGGGGGGAAACTGGAATACCTGGATGAAACACCATAATAACACGGAAAGAACATATAAATGCCGCATAAATGGAACCCATGTGGAGAGTTGGACCTGGGTCTCAGACGTGAGAGGCAGTGCTAACCACCCCGACCTTTGGACCCCACACAGTAAAATATGCAGATATTACGTATGTCATGTTTTTATTTCTTGCTGAAATGCCTTCAAAACATGTCCACCTCCACAAGTAAAACCCAGTGGAATCTCTGCAGAAGGTTTCACTCGCAATTCTCCCGGTGCGTAATAAGGCCGACGTAATTATTTCGGTAAATTTTAAAAGAAATGTTAAGTAGAAACACAGTGTGTGGAATGAGGGTTATGTCTTGAAATTTACAAATATTGCCCTGCATCATATCTTTCTTAAGTGAGTGTTTTAAAAGTGATAAAATATGACTGATATTAACAATTTAATAGACAGGTTACTAGACCATTTATAAAGAATGCTTTACTCTCAGATTTTCTTGGTGATTTTCTAAGACTTTAAGGTTCTATGCTTCATGCTAATCACTTGGCAGAACTGCTACTGTACAGTGTCAGCCCAGGACTATGTCTTCATGTTGCTTGTGTTTATGATTGCATAGAGAATTGATGCAACGGATGTTTAAAATGGTCCAATCTGGCACATACAAGATCTGTGCCCATCAGTGCTTCATTATAAAGAAATCACTGACACTGAAAAAAAAATCCATTTTAAAAATAGGGTCAGGTCAGGTATTTGACATGTCACTGATCCAACCGAGAGATTCTAACTGTATTAGGAGTCATTTATTTTTGCATCCTGTAATGTTATGTTACTTCGAGTTAATGGTGACAGTTTTACTAATGTAACTTAATAATGACACCAAATTGCTGATGTTTACTGATCCCCGTAGGTTGCGAGGGCATGAGACCTTTAGATTGCTTTGGAACCAATCTCTGGTTGCTACATTCGCTTAAGGCTAATTTGGGGTGGTCATGCTTTATGTACATTAGTTATTTTTTTACCTTCAAGCTTCTGGCATTGATATTAAGAAGTTTTGAGCAAAGAAAAAAATAATAAAATGCACCATGTCTATAGTTTAGGGGTAATGTCTCTACATTGTTGCCACTTCATTCACATTTTGATTAATAATTCTGTTTTTTCCTGATATTGCTGACATAGAGCTGTATACTTTTCCAGTATTTACCAATTTAAACCCAGATCTAGGTCTTAAATTTAATCATCATATTCTTGTAAACAGGATGTAAAAAAAACATTATCTGGTGAAACAGTAGTTTGGCTGTAATATTCAATAACCGTGGTAGATCTCTGGATGTCTTGTAGGAACGCGTCTTGCACTGGAATGACATCATCACGCTCGTCATAGCCCACCGACCCCCCCCCGCCTGCCCCCTGCACACCCCACCCTGCCCTTGGTAGCTGTTGCCATGGAGACCAGGCTGCGAGTGCCGCCGTGACTGTATGTGCCGGCTTGTTCTGGGCACGGAACAGGAGGGAGCTCTGCCTGAGCAGAGCGGCATCTCCCACGAGTGGCGACAAAGTCATCGCTGCGCGTCGCGGCCCCTGCCGATCGTACGAGGACCCTCCCGAGGTCAGCGGGTACGCGCGTGCCTTCAGTCACCATGTTTCCATGGGGATCGGGCCCGGAGCACCTGCTGTCCACTGTTCAAGCGAGCTGCTGTTTTAGTCAGGATGAATATGGCAGGGCACTGGCCACATGTGCTCATGTACACCTTTCTCTATGACTTTCGCCTAGACCAATAGGGCAGTCTGCGGATCGCTACGTAGGACTTTGTTCGGAGGTTGTCGGTTTAGATGATCATTCGGGCCCGGCGACTCATATGGCTCCTCACAGGCTCTGCTGAACCTTGCCATATCTGAGCTGGTGCGTGCCTCAGAGACTGAGCCGGTCTTTGCCGTAACTCGCCGTGTCGTGCCTCAGAGACTGAGCCGGTCTTTGCCGTAACTCAGCCTGTACGTGACTCAGACACTCAGCCGATCTTTGGCATAGCTCGGCGTGTCGTGCTTCAGAGGCTGAGCCGGTCTTTGCCGTAATTCAGCGTGTACATGCCTCAGAGGCTGAGCTGGTCTTGGCCGTAACTCAGTGCGTACGTGCCTCAGAGGCTAAGCCGGCTATAACTCGGCATGTCGTGCTTCAGAGGCTGAGCCGGTCTTTGCCGTAACTCAGCGTGTACATGCCTCAGACACTCAGCCGGTCTTTGCCGTAACTGAGTGTGTACGTGCCTCAGAGGTTGAGTAGTCTTGGCTCTAACTCAGTGTGTACGTGCCTCAGAGACTGAGCCGGTCTTTGCCATAACTCAGCAGTCATATCGGATCTCAGAGGCTCCAAGAGAGTGTTAGATGTAATGAAGCTAACATACCTGAACCAAATGGCAGTTTTGACTCTGACTGGGGAAATAAACCCAGTCTACGGGAAACATGCAGAGGTGAGCAATATAAGACAGCCAAGAAGTAATCAAAACACAGTTTATTCACGATTAATACAAGTAACATCATCCATCCATTTTCCAAACCGCTTATCCTACTGGGTCGCGGGGAACAACCCTGGACAGGGGGCCAGCCTATCGCAGGGCACACTCATACACCAGTCACTCACACATTCACACCTATGGGCAATTTAGCAACTCCAATCAGCCTCAGCATGTCTTTGGACTGTGGGGCGAAACCAAAGTACCCAGAGGAAACCCCACGACGGCACAAGGAGAACATGCAAACTCCACACACGTGTAACCCAGGCGGAGACTCGAACCCAAGTCCCAGAGGTGTGAGGCAACAGTGCTAACCACTGCACCCCCATGCCGCTCACAAGTAATAACAATGTAACCAAATATAACATGAATTCACAACTTCCTAAACTATACCATCAAGTCAAAACAATTACATTCCCTAGCTGAGTGGACACAGAGTAACTGCTGAAAATATCTGATCACAGATGTAGATTCACGCAGCACTAAGAGAGAGTGTCTCCCCATGCTACTCTGCAACTCTTCTTTAAATATTCCAAACTAAGTGACAGCAAGTCTTTGAAGACTAAATTTCCTGACCAAATATTGTGATTAATTATTTTACGGACTGTTTGATCTTGTGTGTGTGTCCTGGAAAACTGCTGATCTTATCAATTCTCAGACCCTCAACCAATTGAATCCTTGTGGGAAATTCTTTCTTCTACCAGGTGATAAGATCCTTCACATTGGTAGGTTTAGTCTTATTTTCTATACAGTGGAACCTCGGATTACAAGTAACATGGTTTACGAGTGTTCCACAAGATGAGCAAAGATTTTTAATAAATTTTAACTTGGAAACCGAGCAAGATCTTGCAATACGAGTATTACGTATACACTTTGTCTGTCGAGTGTCACGTGATCACAACTGAGCCAATGGTTCTTCTCTCTCTGTTTTGCTATGGGATTGTGGGTAATCGTCTCCCATGCTCGGTCTCGGTAGGTGTGCCTCACTCGTATAGTCAAAATTTAGTAGAAAAGCACCACCCGAATCGCAGCAGTGCCAGCAAAGAATTTGTTTAACGACAATGCAATGTCCACATTTCCGCAAAATCAATAAGGAATCAAACACAGCTGTCATTGGATAGGTTCTTTGTTAAAGTCACAGAAAAAGATTCCAGTGAGCCAACAGATAGTAGTGATTCCGTTATTTAAAGTGAAAATCAACAAACTGTCTACAAAAAAACCCTCCTCTTCTCTTTTCTCGTCTTCCTCACACATCCACGATTCTTTTGAAAGGTAAAGTGTACGTTAATTTGTTTTACATATATTCTACTTTATATTTTGTATCAATCATTTTTATTTGAATATTTTAGGGTTGTGAAACGAATCATCTGAGTTTCCATTATTTCTTATGGGAAAATTTGCTTTGATATACGAGTTCTTTGGATTACAAGCACATTTCCGGAACTAATTATGCTCGCAAACCAAGGTACCACTGTATTTCTCTTATGTGAGAGCACACTGCTTTAAGGTTGAGAGTATTGTACTCGTCATATTGTGACCATTCAAATAAGACCAAACATGGGTGTATGTGTCCCTGAGGTAATACCTCCGGTGTCTGTGTGAGTTAGTGAGTGTAGGATGCATGTGTGTCTTGAGGCAGCCAATCATTGTCTCTGGAATTTGGCTGCGGGGTTCTGGCCGCCCAGTGGGGGTGAGGTGTCCCTTTAAATGTGGCGAGCTGGTGATTTGGGTCTAGTCTTCTCAAAGCCAGTGGACCTTTGCTTTAGAACATTGCAGGCTTGTCAGAGCTCAGACTGACGGGCCCTGCAAGGTCTGTGGCCTTACACCTCTTTCCATGACTTACTCTCACAGACCACATGTACTCATGTACACCTTTTTCCATGACTTACTCTCACAGACCACATGTACTCATGTACACCTCTCTCCATGACTTACTCTCACAGACCTTATGTACTCATGTACAACTCTTTCCATGACTTACTCTCACAGCCCACATGTACTCATGTACACCTCTCTCCATGACTTACTCTCACAGACCGCATGTACTCATGTACACCTCTCTCCATG
>JAABNY020000048.1:7555397-7571867 GCA_015164015.2 Brevimyrus niger
GAGTCCGTGGGCGGTGTTTTCATTGGGGAGGGGGGGGTTAGCGCTGTGAAAATATCATTCCGGTCTGTTGTCCCTCTGCTATCAGCACAAAGTAACTCTTCATACTGCTTGTCCGCACTGATTTAAATATCAGAGAAATGCCAGGGCTGCGATCAAATCACATGATGTCTGCTCTACTTTATTTTTCTAAAAGCGATTGCTGTACTTTATACTATATAGTAGAATTAGCCGCGTGATGCATTCACTAACAGTGTAGCGTGTTGGTTTGTGAGGCCCCTGTCCTCTGGGCTACGGAATTGTGTCGGATTCTTTAATTAGCATTATTAGAATTTTTCCACCGGATGCTGCATTCGTTTCATCAGCCGGGAGTTTCGGAATGAGAGCTTGATCTTAAATGCCATAAACGAAAGGCTGAAACTTGAAGAGTAAAGACACACTAAATATAACAGTAGCAGCTGTTTATCTACAGTAGGTAATCAGTCCCCTGATCTTAGTGCCAGTCATGATATTGCGGCATGAGAGAGAGGCGCCTTCTTTATGTGTTTCTGTGTGGTCACACAATGTTCCGACAGCGAAGGCTATGATGAGGTAAACTCTTGGCCCGCGGATCAAAAGACCGACATTCGAAGCCATCAAATTGCAGTTCTTTATCTGTTTGATGCATTTCTTGTCAAACTTTTTTTCCTCCTATTAGAATAAGGAATATTCATTTTATGTTATTTTAGGAACTACACGTAGCGTGTGCTTTACACCTCAAAGTAATCCCCAGTGCAGTAAAAAAAAAAAAAAGGGAGCCTTATTCTGTTGGCGTTCTTGTAACAGTATAAATTCATTGCTGGAAATGAGCTTGGGCGACCAGATGAAGACCTTGACCTGAAAATGCTGTCTTCCCAATAACCTACTTTTATGTGTGGCATGCAAATAGTCAGAACAGTGCTGAAATAACGGCAAGAGCATAGCAAAGCCCAGGGGTTAATCATTTACAAATTGTTGTATACATGTATATTATTACAGGGTATAAAGCAAAGTGTTGCCATGGAGATGGAGCCTTCAAGAAATGCTTATCCTGAGTTAGTCACATTCACCTGCTGGATCTTTTCTGTTATGTCATGGATGGCGACATGAGAAGATGACATTGTTAACGAATAGCGGCAGATGATGCCTCAGACAGTGGCAACATGTCACAGCTCAACAGCGCCCCTAGTGGTCGACCAAACAGACGACCCCGGTGAAGAATAGAGCTTTTTTGTTAAATGTATTATACCAATCTTCTGCAGACTACAGGTTTCAACCACAGCACTATTGTACGATTTTTTTTTTCAAACTGATGCTTTAAATTGATCAATTCTGAACTAAGCAACATCACCACAAATGCTCATTGATTTAAGGCTATTATGGATTAAATGTCTATCCAACCAGTTTCTATACCAGCTTGTCTTATGCAGGGTCGTGTGACTCTGAAGCCGATCACGGGAGCTATGGGGACAGGCAGTGAATAACCCAGGATGGGACACCAACCCATCACAGGGCACACATAAATTATATGTTTCTTGGAATAAAATATTTATATACTGAGAATTTAAGACCTATATTGGGCATTGGACAGTAAGATGGTTTACTTTGTAATTAGATTAGAATTTAGGAAAGCTGGCTGTCGCTTAAATTATCGAAACTAAGAAACTATTGGGTTCAGTTGAACTGCCACAAACGGATGTTTATTAAATTAACTGAAGACGTCAGCTTCAATAAGGCTCAGCGCTGTTTTCTTTATTATATAATTTAATTTTAGGTCAGTGTCTTGTGACTTCCACAGCAGCGGCTGCACCTGGCGGTTAGAATGGGGAATAGCCCTGGACTACAGGCAGCGTTCAGCGGCATGCGGGACCGCTCACCTTGCCGGTTCACCATTAGCTCCGGACTACGGACAGCGTGTAACGACATGCGGGACCGCTCACCTTGCCGGTTCACCATTAGCTCCGGACTACGGGCAGCGTGAAACGGCAAGCGGGACCGCTCACCTTGCCGGTTCACCATTCGCAGCAGCATCCTGTCCTTTCACTGTCACGTTACATAAGGAGCAATGCAAAATCACCCTGAGAACACGGTTATTTTAGTGTCCACTATTTCAGGGCAGCAGTAGTGGTTGAGGCTATTTCTATATAAATGTGACTGGGTCTGTCAGGTTCCTCGGACAGGCAGCAAAATTAAAGGTTCCACCTTAAGCTCCAGTGAGGCTTTGTCAGTGAAAACCCTGTCCTTAAATACCGAGTCCAACGCCCAATAAGCACCTGAGATCAGGCCTTTGTCATCGACCACTTGTGACAAATGGCCCAGGCAGTTTCCAAAGCATTGGGCTGGAAAGGTAAACAAGTCAGATGAGGTTTCTTGCGTGCACCATATGACCAGGTCAAATAACGCTGAATGGGCTTAAGTACTTATACAATGTTGTAAATTATATTTAATGCATCTAAAAACATTTGTTACATTGATCATAAAACTGTTATTCGATTAAGTTTTGTGCTATAATTTGATTTTTGAAAACGTAGCAAAATGAAATATCGCAGAAAAGCAAATGCTTTTTAAGGGACTTGTTTGTTTAAGTTAAACGGTCTTTAACATTTGTAAACATTTTTAGCATTTCTATGGTTTTGTTTGTTGGTAGCAGAAAGTGTCATTTCATGGAAATAACAGCAGACAGGCCTATTGTCTTGTGGACCTGGAAATATCGAGAAACAATTCTGTATTGCTCTTTAAGCGAATTATTGCAATGCGCGAAAGGAAGGAAGGGGGAAATGCAATTGTCCTTCCTGTAATGAGGTGCTGTATACTGTACAATATTTCAGTATTAGTCCTTGAGCAAATTAAAATATTGAGTTTGAGCAAATGTTGTTTTGGCTCGTTACCCAATCAGAAACAGACAGGGTATATTTAATTTAATAACACTTGCAGTTTAATAAAAAAAATGTATGCTCGTTTTAGGAAAAACTTTGTTTAAAACACGCTCTTTGGAATCAAACTAAAAAGCACAGACTGAGCCGAGAAGTCGGACTCTGGATCAGTTATGAACGACTTGCTCCATCTAGTGTTAAGTCTGTGTTACGATCTTTTGCATTTTTACTATTGCAATGCTCAGGTTTTATCCAACATTTAAGCGAAGATCCAAAAGTTCATTATGTGATAAATGCAATCCCTACTCATTTCTTTGTAAACAGAATCTGTGTACTGTTAAAATTTATTTAAGGTGCTGTTCAATTTAACCTTATCAACGCCAAATCATGACAAAACCTATAAATTCAGTCTTGATTGGTAGCTGTTTGCGCGCTATTTATAGAAGCATCTGTGTATTTTTACATCAATTAGAAATGCAGACGTGAACAGTACACTGCAACGTGTCTGATGAGCGTTTCCAGTGAATTCCCTGTAACGACTGAGGCATTTGAATATATTAATAATTGAGCTTGTCTGAGTGTCCAGGGCAGTAGACTCTATTGTTTAATGGCCACTCTAATGCCCATTGTCATATCCGTTGATGCACGTTGATGCTTTCTTCTCGAAAGCGGATAGCCGATATAACTGGTTTACTCGATGCATTAGAGGATCGTTTTACAGCTGTTTTTTGTAATCTGAGAAAAAAGAAAAACTAATACTGATTTTGAGGTTAAGCAGCATGTCTTAGTGAGCACGTTTGATTACTCTTTTCTTTTTTGCGGCGCTCATATGGTCGTTTAGACTGCAGAATGCTTCATCTATGCTTGCCGGTTCGACGGTGCTTTCGAATGAATCATTAATGAACATTTTTAAAAGTCGTAATGGCCTATCAGTGATGCCCATTAATGATCTCGAATCACCAGTAACTGGACGGATCCCGGTCCTTTGAGATTCACTTTAAATGTGGCTTAAACTTTGTAACGTCGTCCTCCTTCAGTACACTTAGGACTGTAAACGCGTTCACAGCACTGTCACACATTAAAGAAGCATGACTTTTCCTTTAAGAAGATCTACATCAGGTACGCAATTTTAATATTATAATTTTTTTTAGTACAATGAAATGGAAAAATAGTTACTTAGATCTGTTTTCTTCCTCATTTAAAAATACTCCTATTTCTGGTATTTCTTGCACTTTATGGGAACTTCGCCCCAGACGGTAGCTGTGCGAAGTTCTAAAGTTGAAATTAACCTTTTAAAAAAACGAGAGTATTTTCTTAAATTTATTTTTCTAATTATTAAATTTATGTTCATACATGATGAATGTTGATTAATATGTGTCATTTATTTATATTGGTAATGTATTTTGAACTGTTGTATTAGGTATAAATTATGAATACTGCTAGTATTGTTCCACGTTATATAGCAAATATGCCCATGCATTGCATTTACTAAATCGTACTTGTTCTGATTCTCGTCAAATGTGGCTCCAACGAACGACCTTATACTTTAGAAAATGTGGACATTGCCTGCTATGAAATGGCGTATTTTGATCTTTAACAACAATTTTCACGTGTATATTTTCAGAAAAAAAGGCATTAAAGATAACTAACCTGCCAATTACATTTTTCATTTTATTTAAAGTTATAAAATATACGGCGAGTGACGTGCAATTTAGTAGATATATTAACAATTGATAAAATTTATATTTTAAATATAATAGAAAATGAGATAAAAATCTATAAATTGCAAATGGCACTCCAGGATTCCGTAGTGAATAATAGAAGGATTACAAATACTCGTGTACTGAATGTTTAACAATAAGCACCTTTACATGACACTTCTAAAGTTTATATGGATGTCTTGTACTATACATACAGTGTAAATATGGTATATCTTATGTACATATACCTTAGAGGTCCATGCCAATTGGATTTGTATTGGTTGAGTATCAGGCACATAACGCATGTGAGCGTGCCCTGTGACTGTATTTGGCATCCCATCCTGGGGTATGCCCTGCCTTGCCCCCTAGCCTCTGGGATAGGTTCTCCTGTAAAGAGTGTTGGTTCGCCTGTAACAGTGTCACTTCTCCTGTAAGTGTTGCTTTGTCTGTACCAGTGTCGGTTCTCCTGTAAGAGTGCTGGTTCTCCTGTAAGAGTGCTGGTTCTTCTGTAAAGAGTGCTGGTTATCCTGTAAGAGTGCTGGTTCTTCTGTAAAGAGTTCTGGTTCTCCTGTAAAGAGTGTTGGTTCTCCTATAAAGAGTGTTGGTTCTCCTGTAAAGAGTGCTGGTTCTCCTGTAAAAGAGTTCTGGTTCTCCTGTAAAGAGTGTTGGTTCTCCCGTAGAGTGTTAGTTTGCCTGTAACAGTGTTGGTTCTCATGTAAGAGTGTTGGTTCTCCTGTAAGAGTGCTGGTTCTTCTGTAAAGAGTTCTGTTTCTCCTGTAAAGAGTGTTGGTTCTCCTATAAAGAGTGTTGGTTCTCCTGTAAAGAGTTCTGGTTCTCCTGTAAAGAGTTCTGGTTCTCCTGTAAAGAGTGTTGGTTCTCCCGTAGAGTGTTAGTTTGCCTGTAACAGTGTCGGTTCTCATGTAAGAGTGTTGGTTCTCCTGTAAGAGTGCTGGTTATCCTGTAAGAGTGCTGGTTCTTCTGTAAAGAGTGCTGGTTCTCCTCTAACAGTGTCGCTTCTCACTGCCAAGAAAAAAAGGAAAATGTACTCTGTCAGCTCCAGACAAAGTATGTCTCGACTACAAAATGTGACTTAGACTGGCCGTTGAGTTTGCTGCATTATGATTATGAATATGTTCAAAGACATTTATCATGCACGTTTAATCAAACAGTACAAGCTTTTGTAAACACAGGTTGCATTTATAATTATACTGTAGTGTTTTTAATGTTTGATAATTGAGGGTTTAGATTTGCTGGTGGTTTGCTGTAGAGGGGAGCCTTGGTTGAGTGAAAGTGATTCGTCTGACATGACAAACACAAAAAAAGCCCAGCTGAGTTTAGAATTTCATGGATGAGAAATGTGATGCTACCCAAAGAGAACATTGAGTTTATCTGCTGTTTACTTTATATGTTTTACTGGAAAAAATCCAAAATGTCTGGAAGCTCGTGGTTAGTGCACCATCAGGGTTGTGGGTTTCAGTCTCATATTTTCAGAACTTTCTCCCCCTGTGCAAAGATGTGCAGTTTGGCTAGCTGGAGCCCGCAAAGTGCGACTGTGTGGGTTCGAATTTTCCACAATGTAGGAAAACCTGTTACTTTTTAGCTTGTGGGGACATATTTTATGTCTCCACAATCTAAACCTCAGTTAAAAAAAAATAGTGAATACAATCAAAAAACCAAAAGTCTGGTGTTTTGTTTGGTTACTTATGGTTAAGGTTAGGGCTGGGAAAGGGTTAAGGGTGTCATGTTCGGATTGGAGTTATACCCATGGAAATGAATGGAGAGTCCCCACAAAGATATAATTACGTGTGTGTGTGTGTGTGTATTTGTGCATGTGTGTGTGCATGTATGTGTGTGTGTGCTTGCTGCCATAGGCTCCCTGACTAGCCCTGGCTAGAATAAGCATGAGAATGTGGGTATGTGAACATTGTTTGAAAATTGTAGTTTTTGAGAACTGATTTGTAAAGCTGCTAATAATAGACAAAGTTATTTATTTATTTATTTATTTTTATGTAAATGAGATAAGGGGTGAAAGCCATTTTGGTGGTTCTGTAAAGTATGAGGATTTCTTTAAATAACCCATCACAACATAAACACTGTCACCTATTATTCAGCGTTATTTTTAGACCGTTAAAGTAATCGCAAGATATGTGTTCTGAAACAAAGCACAAGTGATATTTGAGGTTCTACATCTTACAAACCTTAAGAACCTGAATATAAAGAAGTTTGTAGTGGGTGGCTTGGCCCGAATGCTTGGAGACCACGCACTGCTATGCGGATTCTCTGCATTCAGGAGAGCATTTCGGTTTTAGCACAGGAACCTGCACATGCAGCAAATTACTGCCCCTCTGCTGTATATTTACTTTGGGTGGAGCTTTTATTCAGGTCATTGGTCTTTCAAAACATTAATTGACATGTATTTCTTGGTTGTCAAATTACTTCTGAATATATTGTGAACCGTAGAACATAGACAAGAAAGTATTGTATAAAGTACTCTCCTTTCTGAAAGGTTAATTCCACTTTTAGAACTTCGGGCAGCCGCCATTTGGGGCGAAGTTCTCATAAAGTGGAAGATAGAGCAGAAATAGGAGCGTTTTCAAATGGGGGAGTATTGGCGATAGCCAATGCTTATCATCCATTAACACTGAGTCCTGAGCTGGCCGTTTAATTGCCACCCCCAGGTCTATGTGTGAAAAAGCAACTGCCCCCCCCCCCCCTTGGTACCTGAGTTGAAATTACAATTATTTGGTAAGATCATGTTCCTTTGCTGGCACTTGTATGACTGGTTTGTTGGTTCCTTTAGCCAGACAAAATAATAGATGTGTGACCAGGGTCAGCAAGATGTGTTTTTTATGACGCGGTAATATTTAATGATAACATGTTTTCTATGGGTACATTTTTATAAAGTAGGCTTTATATTAGGTCTCAGTGTAATAATTTAAGTACAGAACAATCTTGCACATTTTTTTTTGTTGCAATGAACAATGCTTTTATATGCAAACCCATTGAACTCTATTTTGTTAAACATTGCAAGAACAAAATACAAATCAAAAATAAAGCAGGACAAACTTTCTGTTGGTGAGATATAAATAAAGATCATATGATACCTGATCTGCAGACCAAAATGTGCTGACTACCCTTTCGCAATAATGTTACTACCATACACACCCAGGCAAAGGAGCGGGTACCCGTGTACCCGGGGATTTCCGCATGGGACGGTTATGTTTCTGGGCTGGGCGATGTCTAATAACAATATATGTTGTTTTAATTTAGAAATATCCCAATAAACAATAAAATCAACTCAACATCACAGCAAACACACACACGTGTGGCACTGAGCAAAAGAAAGGCACGAAAACAGAATATAAAGATAACTGTCGTTACAACATGTCACCTGGGGAGGGCGCTGTTTAGCAGCGCTGGGCACTGTCTTTTCAGTTTCTGAGGAAAACGATCGATTGGTGGGCTGGATTTAATGATCATATAAAACCATGTTGTGAGCTGTATAAAGCAGTGGCTCTCTAACTTTTTATACTGCTTCCCACTGCAGAAAGTATTATGCTGTTTGTCTACCAATGGCAAAAAAGCTGCCAATGTTTTCTTAAAACTGCGTTGAAAACGTTGGCTATAGGGGCTTGTTTCAGAAAGCAGGGGTTCTTACTTAGCCGGATTTGGCAGATTTAAGGTAGTCTGGGCTAAAAGTCCATTTAAGCTGGGGTACCTTAAATCCAACATGTTGTGCTGCTAAGCAAGAAACCTTGCTTTCTGAAACAGGCCCCAGATAGCTAAAATGAAAGCCACAACATTTCTGTTATCTTGCTTTGTGTGTAGCCAAATGCTGTGTTCCACTTAAACTCGGAAGTTTGATTTTCTGAGCTCCTGACTCAGAAAGTCGGAGGCACCTCCGCAACCCCGACCTCATAAGGCAAGATGGCTGCGCTGCTTATCAATGGAACTTAAAGCTGTAGTTATATATTGTTTATTAGCACTTACGTCTTATTAATGCCTCATTACATCAGTCGTACGCACAGTACTGTCCAACCGCTATCTGTGGACGTGTTGCTATGATGTTTCTATGCACAAAATTCCATGTAATGTCTGGTTATCGACTGACATTGCTGACAATGGCAGACAATTAACCAGACTAGAACTCAGGCCTGTTTCACAAAGTAGGATTTCTTGCTTAGCTGGATAACTCTTAAGGTAGTCTGGGTTAAATGTAAGTGAACAAAGATTAAGCACCATTTAAACTGGGGTACCTTAAATCCGACAATTTATCCGGCTAAGCAAGAAATCCTGCGTTTTGAAACAGGTTCCTGGTATTGCTAAATAGCTTTCCAACTTTCCATACTGGAACACAGTTAACTTCAGTGTAACATCATTCTCAGCACTGACTTTCAACCCCTGAGGTAAATCGAACGCAGCATAAGCCTACATCCCCAAGAAAGGCGATAATCGCTGGTTAGTTCCTATCAGGTACTGAAACCAGGTTACTTGTTTGATATCATGGTCCACTAATAATGTGGTCATATTGCATAAGAATATTGCACACGTTCCCAAGTTGTGCATCTGTGTGTGGTAAATCAATGAGAAGATGACCCCTGCCAATCGTGGTGTGACCCGCTTCACACTGGTGTCCATCTCGGAGACAAGGTGGCGGCCCCCCCTAAAATGGCACAAACCTGCCTTGCGTGGAACTAAATTGCATTTTGCACGGATGGCAAACCAAAAACAAAAGAAGAAGGTGATACTGAGAAAGCAGGAATGATGCGAAAAAGGCAGTGGAGAAGGATACAGCGAAATTCACGAACATTTCAGATTTATATAAAACAGGTGAAAAAAGTCGTAGCCTGTTGAGGGTTTAATGCTGCCTTGGGTCTCGACTCCGGTAACAGCAGCGAGTGGCTCTCTGCTAAGTGGCTCTCTGACTAACACGTGTGATTGGGCGTATGGTGTGTCACTTAAGCCTAAGTCATTCTAACCTTATTAACATACTGTTCTTAATTGAGAAAATAAAAATGAATGTGGGTTGAGTGTTACAAATGTTCCTCAGTGCTGCCACTGACACATTATCATGTCTACAGAGGGACGCATTCTTATCCTTGGTGTCTCATTGGGACTTTTATTAATGCTGCAGAGACTATAGTCACTTGCTCAGGGGGCTAAGTAGGTAAAACTAGGTAAAAGTTCAACATTCTTAAAGTTTAAGACGGCGTAATACCTCTATGGATTATCATTTTAGTAAGTAGAGTAAATTTTCAGCTAATTTATTAATTGTGTAGTCACTCATAGTTGGATACTGTTGCTGAAAGTGTCCAATAACGGTTTGCTACCAATAGGAATCTTTGGTTTGCAGAGTAAATGTTCTGCCATTTTCTGAAAGTGTAATAAAAGTTCAGGTTTTTAGGGCTATCTTTTCTTGTAATGCCCCCCCTATTCCACCCCCGTATGCACCTTAATACTTTCATGTATCATCGCCTGGTGTACACGCCCTGTTTCATCTGCACGTTAAATATGTAGACTGTACCAAGAATTACTGCCATGTCAGGCACTTAAAAGTCAATAAAAACAAAGTGCGTCTCTTAAAAGGTGTAGAAATGTAAATGTACTGGTGTAGGTTATGTTCAGTCCTATATTTTTGTTAGTTTTTGTTAAATTAACAGTTCTTGTTATATTTTACTACCCTGCAGCAGTTTCGCGTATGTACAGTCATTAACCGCTTCCCTTCTAAAAATTAACGACCCATAAATTAAACAGGTATGAGGTTTAACTGGGTGGTGCAGTTAGGTAGTACAATATTACTGTGGGTGCCATATTTCCAGTCGTCATTACAATGGGCGAGACATGAAAAATGTATCTGAAACGAGTAATAACTAGCTCACTATTGAAAATTGCCTGACAGTAGATTGAATGGCGATATGCTTCGTCTTTTCAAATAAGAATAAGAATGTAGAAATGTGATGGCAGCCTTCAAAGTACTCTGTCAAAAAACACTGACATGATTCCGACGACACAGAAAGAAATAAAGGCTTTGAAATACTCTGGTCCACAATGTAAGTGTGTAGCGGCGCGTGTCTATAAACATGCGTGCTGGTGCCAGACATTTTCGTTCTGGAGTGTCACCAGCAAACGGACAGGAGACTGGTCTCTTCCAAAATCGCATTTCCCTTAACAGCACACTATAAAAACACAGACTACAAAATAATGCAGTACATATTTAATAATATCTAAGAAAACGGAACCTCCAGTGCATCACATGTACATGGTACATAAGTGGATCGTGCACCGTTCCCTGAATGCTTCTCCTCCCCCCCCCCCCCCCCCCGCCCCCCCCCCCCCCCCCCCCCCCCCCCCACACACACACACACACACACACACCCACACATCGCACTGGATCTGCATAAGCAAAATAGGACTGGGAGAGAACACACGCAGACAAAGCTTCCCATGCTTTCGCACATGTCGTCCTTCATGTAGAGTACCTGGCACAGGCGGTGGTTCTACAGGGTATAGAAGAGACGTCATTTTTTCTTCACGGTCACTTCACCATTCATCTGTTGCATGCGCGCCGTGTGATATTATCGCCGTGACGCCGACATGCGGAGGAGCCTGCCACATAAAACCGATCAGACTCCGGGAGAGCCAGCACGTCCCAGGTAGCCTGCTTGATGACCACGGTCACGTTTGTTTGGGTGTCTGTCACTATCTCCCTGAGAACAGAGGGAACAAGTGCGAGCTGGTACCCAGCGGGCTGCCACAGCTGCCTGACTTCTGACTTCAGGACACGCAGAGGCGCCTCCAGCATACGTGTCGCTCTCATCTGGATATATCTGCTAGTGCGAACCGCGGCAATCATCCGCGTCCCTGCCTAGGAGACTGACCCGGCTGGCTTAGGAAGCCGCGTTTCCTCCCTCCGCTCAATCTCGGCATTCAGAGATGTAAATGATGCGTAAGAAAAAAACGTCTTCGACTTTTTTCCCTTCTTCCTTTTTCCGTTCTTCTTTTAATTTGTTCTCGCTTCACAGCGACTAATAAGTTTGCTTATCGCGTTATGCCCGGACTTAGGCTGACGCTGTTAGCAGCCGCTTAGGAACCTGCAGCGGGGGTATCATTCTCATACAGGAGATGCGTGTTTTCCTGTTGAAGACTACTCGTCGTCTCTATAGCCAAACTGACTGATTTTATCTTAAAATCCAAACAAGAAAACGCGAAGAGGACATTGTTCCTTCTGATATGTACTATTTCCCATCTTCAGTTTACTCAATATACATATTTTTTACCCTGGCGGAATGATTTTTTTCGGTCACTCATTTGCCTTTTTCTTTTCTCTCTATATATCGCACCCCCGTTTCATTCTTTTCTTGAACTACAGCTTTTGGGCGACAAAATAAATTGTTCCGTCTACCTGTTAGCAGGTGTTTCCCACGTTGCGCATTAACAACCTTTAGATAACACCTACATACCGGCAGGATCGATGCATCCAGCGAAATAAATTAAAGCGCCTTGTATTTTATTTTTCTGGAAAACATGATGTTTTTTTATTTCTTGCGTATCTTACAGTCTAACATACGGTTTGAAGCCGATGCATTTCGTTTAAGGAGTATTTGTGTACTTAACGCTGCATGAATGAGATTCCTGATACCAACCATATTTTTCTGTTGAAGATCGCCTTTTCCCAGGAGAGAAAATGAAGAGATACGCCCAGAAGCAAATGTAATATAATAGTGAACATCATAGACATTTAAATCCGCGTGCATACTGGAAAGTACATGTGACACATCAGAACATTACGTGTGGAATCGCTGTTTGTAAATGATAACAATGACTTTACTAGGCGTTTGAGATCTGTTCGGGATTACTGTTCTTAAAAGTGATAGGAATAATCTGGGAATAAAAATCCCGCGCTGGCGGGAGGGGGGTGGGAGAGGAAAAGATTTTCGTCTGGAAGTTGTTTCATCAAAAAGCCGTCAAACTGGCAATGGCCGCAGCGATCGCCAGCTCCCTTATTCGGCAGAAGAGGCAGGCGAGGGAGCGGGAGAAATCCAATGCCTGCCGCTGCGTTAGCAGCCCGAATAAGGCCAAGGGGAGCTGCGAGAAACCCAGCCGACTCAGTGTCTTTTCCCGTGTGAAACTCTTTGGGTCGAAGAAGCGGAGAAGGCGGCGACCAGGTCTGCTGTTGTTTTAAAAATCTGATTCGCCTCATTAAGTAACACCCATGAGCTTTTTTTCCTTAGTATTTTCACCATTAACACCGTCATCTTCACCCCCATCATCATCGACTGCACGTGATTCCCTTTTCCAACTTTAAGCAAGAAGATTGTAACCATTATTTAACCGTTCAAAACATCAAACTGGAGACATTTTCAAATATGATTCGTAAGTTCATAATATGCTTCATAAATATATTTATAAACATCTCACCCTTGTGATATTTCACACATGATTAATTATATAAACCCAATCCATCCATCTTCTAACCACTTATCTTTATCACTTAAGTCACAGATCATGTGAATAGCACAGTTGGTGGTACGATTCTCAGGTTTTATCAACATTAATTTGCAAGCATAGCATCCAATTATGTCACGTAGACTGCGACTCAGCCCACAAAGAGGAGCCATGCTCATCAGATCATCCTCTCCTTTGTACTTTTATGGATGTTTGGCCATTGCAACTCAAAGCAAAGAAAGTCTCTGCACATTTGAATCATTGTTCAGTTTCTGGATGTAATTATTATTTATATCGCTAGATTTGGTATCATGATGGTTCACATTATCCCCACATTGTAAATGTCAGGTAGATTAATCATCATAAATAAACAGGAGCAGATATGGGGTTCTTGTGGTAGAAAAGAGGGTAACAAAATTATGAGAAATACCGTATTTTTGTGTCCCAGGTTTAACAGAAATAAACATGCTTCCATAACCTGGTGAATTTTTGTCCTCTTTAGTTTTGAGGAGCAGTAAATTTGGGAGATGAAGGTGATTGTCTGACGTGGCGTCATGGTTCCCTACATAACCGGTGATAAGTATGAAAGATCTTGCTGCACTTTCCAGCAGAGACATGCTGGCCCCGTAACTGTCAGTGTCTCCCTTTGTACAGTTTCTCGTTCACCTTTTATCCTGGCTTTCCTCGAAGTTAACGCTTCTTGCACTGCTGCCCACACTGTTGACGGAGTTCAGTCTGGAGCTCCTTCAGTGCTTGTTTGTCCTGACACCTCTTACTCTTCCAAGCTTATCTGAAGAGTCCCAGGTGTAAATCCAGCTTTCCCATCCCCCCCTCTCCAGCCTACCCACACCCTAGCAGGGTAAGGAAGGCGGCATTACATAACACACATATGGAGCCGAGGGCGCCTCCTCGCCGCAGCTGCTGGCCAGGACTGACTGCCAGTGGTGCGGGGTTGGACTGGATGCCAGTGGCGCGGGGCTGGACTGGCTGCCAGTGGTGCGGGGCTGCATTTGCATGGGCGGCTTCACTTTGTTGTGCTGCTTTACAAGCATGGGCTCTTCCCTCGGGCCCTCGGAACACCCTGGACTTTTCCAGTGGGGGCCATTTGCACAAACCTAAATTCCCTTCACGTCAGGGTCTGCTGATGAGAGGCCACCAGCCTCTCCACACCTGCCAGTCCAGGGGTCGTAGGGAGAAGAAGCCCTGTCCGGTTCACGCTGCCCCTGAAGGAATTCGCATTCGCAGTCTGCTGCTGTAGTTGTTGGGCATTGTTGATTTATTTCACTACCGATTTACAAATGTGAGGCCGTGACTCATGAATGCATATACACACTGTTCCCAAAGCTTATAAATATTAGGTTATTTGTGTTGTAGGTCATTACTTGGCACCAAATTTGCTTTAAGAACAACAAAGAAAAAGGCAAATTACCGCAACTAAATTACCTTCGTTTTTAGCTCACAGCAGTGATGTAAAACAGTCGTTCCCTCTGTTTAGCACATTTCAGCGCAGACTGCTCGGATGCCCGGTTGCTCGGATGCCCGGCTGCTCGGTTACCCGGCTGCTCGGTTGCCCGGCCGCTCTGATGCTCGGTTGCCCGGCCGCTCTGATGCTTGGTTGGCCGGCTGCTCGGTTGCCCAGCTGCTCAGATGCCCGGCTGCTCGGTTGCCCGGCCGCTCTGATGCTCGGTTGCCCGGCTGCTCGTTGCCCGGCTGCTCTGATGCCCGGCTGCTCGGTTGCCCGGCTGCTCGGAAGCCCGGTTGCCCGGCTGCTCGGATGCCCGGCTGCTCTGATGCCCGGCTGCTCTGATGCCCGGCTCCTCGGTTGCCCGGCTGCTCTGATGCCCGGCTGCTCGGTTGCCCGGCTGCTCGGTTGCCCGGCTGCTCTGATGCCCGGCTGCTTGGTTGCCCGGCTGCTCTGATGCCCGGTTGCCCGGCTGCTCGGTTGCCCGGCTGCTCTGATGCCCGGCTGCCTTTCCATCAGCCCAAAAGTGACAAGTGGGCTAGAATCCAGCTACTGTAGCTGCGCTGCCCAGAGCATGTTTAAAGTCTATAAAGATCGACACTTGGAAAGCTTGAGTCTGCCTCTCAAAACATGAAAGGGGAAGTGCACAAAATAATTAGCGAATGTAAACTACCGCAGACAACATATTACCAGTTTATTTGTTTGGTTTGCACTTTGTATTTTGAGCTAACCTTTTTTTTATACATCTGCCACTGTACAGGGGTAAAATATGAAAAAAGGCCTGGGTTACATTAGGCAGCAAGATAACATCTGATACTCGTGAATGCAGAGGAAGTGGGCAGGGGTCTGATCTGAGTGCCTGTGACGAGGGCCAAATCATTATGGCCAGATGACTGGGTCACAGCGTCTGCAAAACGGCAAGGCTGGCTCACAATCAGCCGCGGCCAGTACCTACTCACAATGGCTTCACCCAGTCGTCTGGCCATAATGGTTTGGCCCTCGTCAAAGTCAGTGGGATCTTTTTCCCCGCTCTTTCATTCAGCATTCTGCGTGTCGGCTACGATTGCTGAATGTTAGATTACCTGCTGATATATCCCAGACTTTTAAACACACAGTTTTTTTTTAAAGATAGTCAATATTACTTGAACAACAATATTAGGACAACAAGGTAGAGTTGTAGTTATGAAATACGGTTTAGGGTTCTAACGACAGAAGGGTGTTTGGTATCACTTAAAGAAGGACATGGTATCAAGCTGGTATGTAGGACATCTGAGAGATGTATGGAGCCTTTTACTGAAATATGGATAGAGTTTCTACTGAAAGGCAGGAAGTAGGATTTTTGTGTGAAAGGTGGGACTTCTATTGGAAGATGGACAAAGGTGTTGTTTTATGACCATTGTTCTTTCCCCATTGTGATGAGGCCTTTGTTCGCCGGACCCTTTGGAAAGCCTGCAGGTTCTGCAGGGATGGCAAGGAGCCCAGCTGGCAGTCTCAGCTTCACTATCCAGATGTCACATCCCTGCTCCACCCTTCCTGTGTCCACAGAGCCCCAGCTGAAGGGAATAGTGACGAAGCTGTACAGCCGGCAAGGATTCCATCTGCAGCTTCAGGCCGATGGAACCATAGATGGAACCAAGGAGGAAGACAACAGCTTCAGTAAGTCTGCTGGGGGGGGGGAGGACATGTCATACTTCTCCTAGAAGAAATGAATCATGAAATCATGATATGGCAATAGACATGATCTTATTTGCAGGTATGGTATTTCCAAGTCATTTTGCAGAGTTTTTGGTCAATATTATTATTTCTTTCTGCGCTTCCTTCTATACTCATTCTTCAGTCTGTAAATGTGCGGCACTGCCTTGCTAATTTGGCAAAAATTATTACGATAGGAAAGTATGCAGGGGGCGGCATGGTGGTGCAGTGGTTAGCACTGTTGCCTCACACCTCTGGGACCTGGGTTCGAGTCTCCGCCTGG
>JAABNY020000048.1:7586083-7598152 GCA_015164015.2 Brevimyrus niger
GTAATTAGATGTGATGTATAGCCAGTCACATGACTGCAGCTCTCTGTCTCTCCTTTGTGTGATGTAAAAATGGGCGTGGGGGGGTGGGGGGGTGTTAGCGGCCCTGTAGAATTCAGCAGGGAGGGGTGGAGCGGCTGCCGCAGCACAGGGTTCGGCACCCCACCCCCAGGGGAAGCGGGGGTGGGGCTGATACGTCAGAATTTGTATGGTTTTCCCCACTCATTCCACTTTGCATCACCATCGTAAAAACAATTGTTTTAATCCCTTATTCACCACATCAAAATGGGTGGTGGGTGGGGGGGGGGGGGTGATGTCACGATTGAGCTGGAAGTTCTAGTTCTTATGCAGTTCTAACTAATTTCCTCCGTCGCCTCAGCCAGCAGGTGACGGTCATGTCTGAGGGTGCCTGTCCCAGCCGTCACCTCTGGGCCTTTCGCTGTGTCCCTGGATCCTGCCTCAGCAGGCAGCTCGGCAAGCGCCACGAGCCCTAAGTGCTTCACGTCTTCATTTGAAACGTTTTCACGCTGGAAATCAAATGTTTTGTCAGATCCGCGCAGAATTTTTCAGATCCGGCGGCGGCGGCGACCGGATTCCGCTTCTGCTGTTAGCGGCCGCAGCTCAGATTCGCTCCTCAGAATGAAAATGGCCGCCAGCCCGAGGTGATTTAATTTTCTGAATAAATGACCCTTGTTCCAGAAAAAGCACCGTGAGTCATGAAAGAGTCTGGCAGATGACATTTCTTACTGTCCCCTGACCAGCACTCTTGCTGAGACTTACATATTTGTACTTCTCTCTTTGGCTGGCCTAGCCCTAGCAAGGTGAAAAATACAAAAGGTGGAAATGACCGCGGTAAACACACCATGCAGCTCCATTATAATGAGAGATTGTCAGTTTAATCACTGGCTTCGGGCGGAAGAACATAACAAAGTGTAGTTTGGCAACCTTTGCTTCAGCGTTGTGAAGTCAGTGGGCTAACCCACCATTTCCCCTGCATTGAGTGACCCTGATAACAGCTGTTTTCCTCAATCTGTACAGACCGCTTCAATGTACAAGTGTATGGTGCATATACCTGTCATGGAGTAAGGAATTCGGTAAGTTGGATTCCTAGAACCCGTGAGCTCATTAATACGGAAACACGAGGCTACCGTCTCCGACACGGGGATGGACGGTTCATAATTTCCTGGCTAAGCACAGCGCAGTGATTAATGCGGCTGGCGTATCTCAGCAGCTCACCCTAGCAACCGGAGAGCGGCGGGCTCTGGGAGCTTCACTAATGAATTGTTCAACTGCTTCTCACTGCAGTGAGACAAATGCCCAGGCTTGGTAGCGAGCGCAACCTTAACGCCGCAAATGTAAAAGGAAAGAAACAACTGTCATGGCTGCCACTGCCTGAGGTGTTTGTTTTATGTAATCCGTCCACTGCTTAATAGTCTCATCGCTTTGGGGAAAAGGGCGTAAATTGGTGCATCTTCAGAGTCCTCAGGAATGATCTTAGGTCCACTCCCTATTGTCTGCATCGTTATTCTGCAATAATATTGCATTGGTTTTCATCTTTTATTGTTGACGCTTAAATCATAATTGTGGCCAATCGGGATGTAACTCCATGTCCTCTCTGACAGTGGATTAATGTTTGATTTCTCGTTAATTAACCTGACTACCTGGCTACCGCACCACTGAGCAGGGTCGTTACATAAACCACCATAAGAAAACAACCCCGGATAATCGTTTCCAAAGAACAGCGATTAGTTTCCAGTGGTCTGAGGAGCTAATGCCTTATTACAGCAGGAATGTCGCTCGTTTGCAGTAACGACAGAGGCTGTTTCCCTGTCCTGTAGTCACATCTCCTGGGCTTCCATAGTACACGGATTAAAGATAACGGTAAAGACAGCGGGACGTTTTAACGTCTACACCTCATTTCCAAAGCGGCCTCACCCGCGTTTCCCTGTTTGTTCGGTAAAGCTGCCTGCTTCTGTTTTGTGTCTAAGTACCCAGTCGGCTTGATCACGACCTCCTCCGGATGAAATGTGCCTCCCCCCTCGGAGGACATTTCAGCGGTCGGATGCAGACCACAAAGGGACGTCTTTAGCGCGTCTCGAAACGAGGGCTGGTGTCTGTCATGCATTTTGAAGTTTTATACGTGGCTGAGGCGCGAAGCACGTCAGCAGCACCGCGCTGGGAGGTGCGATATCACACTGAGTGTGCTGTACTTTAGCACTTAGTGCTTTAGTAGTCAAACACATCCCCGCCACTCTGCGGATATTATGGCCGATTCCCAGAATGCACATGGAACATCAGAGTCGAGGGACTAGAGCCAGAGGTGGCATGACATCACCCCCTCTGTCCAATCACGCTTACAAGGGACTCCATTATCTGATTTTCACACAGAAAATGTCATACACAGTTCTGTACGAAAAGTCTTAAGCGATTCATGAAAATTCAGTTTAAATAACCTTTATTTTGGTATGAAACCAGCTACCCCAGTATTTGTAGAAACTATCCAACATAGCCATGTATTTGTGGGCCACTTGCAAGCAATATTTAGCTAATCAAGATCTATTTAACGAATTAATTCTGCGAGCCGGTTAGGAAATATAACAAATACATGGAATGGCCGAGGTGCTCCTGCAGTGAGGTTGGGGAACCAAAGCCTTGTTCATCTAGCCGTCCAACAAGGGATCAGTATCTTTTTCGAGAACAGAAGAAATTCTTGTTACTTTTTTGTGTTACTTTTATTTTTCGCATATATTGTAATTTTAAATTGTATTTTTTTTTTCCTGTGCAAATATATACTTACTACCGAGATAAATAGCTTTGAACATTTTCGCTGCTGTATTCATGCTTAGAACATAACACTTAACAGGCCTGCCATTGGGGATACTGCCTTGACTGAACAGAGCACGTCTACATGTGGTGATGAAATGAAGTGAAATGAAGTTTGTGGGAGGATTACCGATGATCTCAGCCACATCAATGGGTGTTCCTCAATACGCATACTTCACTGTACTTGTGTTCCCGTGTACCCATTTGACATCATCTTCCATTCCTGAAAGACCAATTCCAATACCAAAAACAGAAGTACAGAGAATGGTGAAAATCTCGGGATATCACTCTTGCTCCGCCCCAAATATCAAGGATACACTGGTAGGATCCTCCCCTAGGGAGACCAATCCCATGATTCATTGCACCCCAAGTTTGTTCTTGGGAGGGGCGTTAGCAAGACGGCTCTTGCCAAGACCACAGCGTTCTTGGTATTGAGAAACACCAAGTCGACAGTTGGAGCAGGAGTCAAACCTTCCGCAAGCAAAGTACAGAACTGGCAACAAACCATTTGTCAGTCGACAGAGGTATGATTTAGACATTTTGGTGGAGAAAAGGAGGGTGGAAGTGCACAAGATGGAGGGAGATACCAGGGCAGCAAGATGAGAGAGTCACGCAGAGCTCCTGAGATCAGCTCCCATGACGCTCCCCTCGCCTGCACTCTGTCAAAGTCGACTCATTAGAGATCTGAGGCTTCGTTTTTAAATGAAGGAGCGACCAGGATAATTTGCACATGGCTGTGTAAAGCTGCAAGCTGGCATTTTCCTGCATGAAAAATGCAACGTTATCGCTCCTCTCGTGCGTGTGTCCAAATGCAGATACTGTCTGCGTTTTTAAAATCCGTGATGCTTAGGTGAAGATATCAGTGTTGGTATCGCTGTTCATGTAAGTGTTCTCAGTGAAACGGAAGCCCTTGATGCACTGGGCACTGAGGAGGCTTTTGATCTTATCCACTTCTTCTGTCTCTCTCTCTATCTCTCTCTCTCACACTTTTTTTAACCCTTTTTTCCTGCATTGTGCCTCCCGTTCAGGAACACTTCACACCAGAGTGCAAGTTCAAGGAATCAGTATTTGAGAACTACTATGTAACCTACTCCTCCATGATCTACCGGCAACAGCAGTCTGGTAGAGGCTGGTATCTGGGGCTGAACAAAGAGGGAGAGATCATGAAAGGAAACCATGTGAAGAAGAACAAGCCAGCAGCTCACTTCCTCCCCAAACCCCTGAAAGGTGAGTGTGAGTCTGCCGCACTCCTACGGCCTCCCAGGGCTTCAGATTGCTCACCTCCCCTGACAGCTGCAGTGTCCTTCTGAAACCCCCCCCTGACGGCTCACCCTGTGGGCATCAGGAAATGTTAGGCAGAGTATGGAAGACGGAGGGGCGGTACTCTCATTCACTCATTTGGGTAAGAGTACAGGATTCCCATTCCGGTCTCTGAAAGACCAGGACTGAGATTCCCGAAACCTTCTTAACTCTACATCATTTGTAAGTCATACCCTAAGCTGTACCTTACCGTTTTGAGCTAACATCCTTAGCAAAGTATACCTTCTGTAAGAAATACTTTCATAAGGTTGGCGAGAATCACTCTCAGCTAATACTTAACAATATTAAAATAGTTCTAAAATATTGATGATTTAATCATTAAAAATAAGACTTTCATAACTAAACTTAACCAAAGAAATTACTGATCCATATGATAAAATGAGCTTGAATCTGATACAGGACTACGATCTTCTCAGGTATGTGTTTCCTCCTCACAGTCGGCATGCGCTGCGAATCGATCTCACTACCATGCGGATTTATCATAAAAGAAAAGGAATGCGCTCTTAATTATGTATTTTTTTGGGACGGCGGGGGGTCTGGAGACAAGTGGGGGACATGTTCCCCCTGTCCCCTCTATTTCCGACCCCCCTGGAATGCACACACCTCTCTAATGTACCAAAGTCACCGTTCATCAAAAGTTTGGTTCATGAGGTTGATAAGAGTCGACACCGCAGGTTCATTTACATGTAAGTCTAGTACATTTTCCCCAAAAAAGCACCCTGGAATAGTTCTTAGCAGTCAATACTAGAACAATAGGACATTGTCTTATGTTTATATAGACAGTAACGCAGCTTTTCTTTCGGCTATTGTGCCAATTGCTCAGCCCAATATTTATTTTTATACGTTGTACTTTTTTCTTATTTATTACTTTAACTTATGCTGCTAAAGAGTGTCGCTAAACTGTTTTTCACTTTTGTAATAGTGACAATAAAGATCTATCTTGTCTTAATATCAATGACATGTGCAAATATTGCTGCACACGAGTGTTTTATAGAACAGACAAACATACTGTATAATGATAATAGTACAATCTGCAGAGGTGAGTTTGTGTACCAAGTCGACAAATATCATATTTACAGTTAGATAATTCAGTTTGCTTATTTGGAATTTTATGTTTACATTCTACCCAGTTCTGATTAATGCAATATTTTGAAGCATTTCCCGCAGTGTTATATTTATAGAGAACATCACTTTCCTTTATGCCACAGTCAAGCAGTCACTGCGCGGAGGGAATGATTGATTCTCGAACCATCGATGTCAACCAATCTGGCACCATCGCCATGGACAGCACCTAGTAACGTCACACTTAAGAAGCTATCCCTTAAGCAACTTCTTACAAACACGTAGAAAATTAAACTTTAACTTAATAAGGTCTACCTTTCGATAAGATTCACCACTATCAGGAAGCCCGACCCAGATCTCCTATTTTCACAAGATTTAAGATATAGCGAAGGGGGTGGGCAATCTTATCCATAAAGGGCCAGTGTATTTGCAGGTTTTTGGGGTAACCTTTACGTCAGCTGTTCAAACCCAGGTGTGAGGACCAGTCCTTTGATTAGTAACCTAATTAGTAACCTTTTTGAGTACGTAAGCTCTGCTAGTCCGGTTAGCAGAATCAGTCAAATTGACTGCCATTTTGGAGAATACAATGAAATGACCATTGAAGAAGAACAAACAGCAAGTGCGATGATGAATTCTTTATGCGCAATGTGTTATGACATCCTTTACAAGTCGCCTTCAGCCATCTTCACACCCATGTAAATGGCTAAAGAAAAGCAATTGTGGGCAGAAGCATCAGGACAGGAAGGGCCCATCTTCTACAAGTCACGTCAACGGAGGAAGTGAACCATTTAAGCCCCATTCAGTGATGCTCCTATACCTCTCCTGTGATGCAAGAGAAATCCATACATCTGCCGCTAGTACAAGTGCCATTTCTAAACTGGAATGGGGCCAGTTTCTTGGGTAATCCCAAAGTACTTTACAGAATACGGTAACCAGGATTGCAATAAGAGATGCTGTCTCAAAGGGAGCCCGGTAATAATGGGTGTTGAGTAAAGGTTTCCCTTGGAAAGCTCTTGCCTGAGCACAGATGTCTTTCCTGTAGAGGGGGATGACGGCCAGCACACTTTCTGCCTGATTATGTGGCTCTCATCCCGCTGTTTGTCATCTTCACTCCCAGCATAGCAGCTCATTAATTATCAAGCTTATCGGAGCAGCGCTTTCAAGTAAGATGGAACGAAACTTAAGGGCACACAAAATTATCCTGGTTTTGCTGTCTAGTCACTCGGGGAAGGGAGGGGGATGTGAATCAGGCCAATAGTCAGGCGCCTATTTGTTCCAAAACATGACTAGGAAACACTTGAAACCCAACAATAACTCATAGGTGTGAAGGTCCGTTAATTTGTTTTCCCCTCAGCCTGGGTTTCCGCCAGCCAGGCTCATCGTCTTAGCCCCTTGTGAGTCTGTATTATCTCCCGCAGCTATCTGAAGGCAGGCTATTGCCCCCAAATGCCGCTGAATTTTGAGTCGAAACAAATTATATAAGTGTGCAAATTGATAAGATCTGCGACTTGCAACCGTCACATTCAAGTGATAGCCCAAGAATTTCCATTGAATTCAGTAGAACTTAAAGAGTTTGACTCTCTAGACAGCAAGCAGATGGTACCTGACAAAAAGAATATTTATATTGCGAATGTAAAAGACCCAGATATTCTTTCATGAAGAAGAGACCTCGGGCAGAGCTTTAAAAGGCGTCTGATTGAGTGACTTCAAGTGAAGGCTGGCATGGGGGCTGCTGTCTGTAGTGGCAGAAGAGAGGGAACCCCATGCAAGTGAGGCAGTGCCAAGGGCAGGGTCCTACACGCCACCCCTCAGTACATCAGAGAAATCCACTTAACATGTGCAGTTAATACAGTCTGCCATTACATCCTAGGGCTTCCACCAGGATGTATCCTCCTATTTTGCACATAGAAGTCAGTTAATTTCAGTGGGTTTGGTTAATGCTTATTTCCACAGACAGTTCACATGCAGATGCCTTGGTCTGTCTATCATATTCCAGTCTGTTCTATTGATGAACTGAGTATTGACTCACCATCTTGTTAATCCCATGAGCCGTATCAGTTAGCTTAAGTGTGTGAAGACTGATTCTGTAACAATGTTAAATGCTGGTGTGCGCCTATGGATTTAAATGCAGTGTAGGTGGTTTTAACAGCGGATGGCTGAGGCCACTGCTTCAGTCATGCCTTGGATCTCATCTAGTGTCCATGTACCTTTGCTATTGGTTCTTTCCTTTCCAATGTTCCCCAAATTTCCCCCCGGGTCTCCAAATCTCCCCTCAGGATTAATAAAGTACTGCTTCTCCCCAGCTTATGATGGAGTCACATTCCAATAAACCTTTCATGAGGCGAAAATATCACAAAGAAAAAATGCATTCTGATACGGTACACTGAAGCCAAGAAACATCATAGCCTACCTTAAAAACATGCTTAGAACACTTACATTAGCCAACAGTTGGGCAATATCATTAACACAAAGCCTATTTTATAATAAAGTGTTGAACATCTCATGTAATTTATTGAATAATGTATTGAACGTGAAAAACATTTATCCATCATAAGGTCAAAATAACGTAACAAGGACCTTCATAACCCGGGGAAAGATATTTTCTGATTCTGATTTTCTGATACTGGTGTCTGTGTGGCCTGCAATGTGGCCAGCATCTGATCTGAGACCTAACCCTAATCCTAACACTAACCTAACCCTAACCCTCCATCTTCTCCATCTCCAGTGGCCATGTACAGGGAGCCCTCACTGCACGACCTGACGGAGTTCTCGCGATCTGGAAGCGGCACACCCACGAAGAGCCGGAGCGCGTCGGCCATGCTGAACGGCTGCAAGGTCGTGAGCCAGAATGAGTCCACGTAGCCGAGCCGCCGGGCCCTGGGCTTGGGCAAGACTCCTACTTTTACCTCTGGATGTTGATGACTTCAAACAGACGTCCCTTTTGCCCACTCAAACCACAATCAGTTCAGGACAGAGATAAGCGCAGCACAACCTAATCAGACTAACAGTATTGTTTCATTATTTTTTATTTGTTTGTTTGGATATTATTCTTTTCGAAATCCGTATTTATGACAATTTGCTTCCTGACGAAAGGTCAGAAAAGCCAGTTATCTTTGGTAGTTTACTCTTGTAAAGCTGAGTCATTATCGCATTTTGTGGTTTTCTCCCCTTGAGGATTCCTACTTTATTTGACCGGGGTAGATAGTAGTAGTGTCACTGGTTACTTCTATTGGGGCGCCGTAGCCCGTCGTGGCCCACGAGCCCGTTGGCAAAGGGAGGCAGTGACCTTGCAGTGTTTACATTTTAACCATCCTCTTGCATGAGAAATACAAAGACTTTCAGATGAGCTGACATAAAATAGGGGACTGGGTGGGGCCTGTTGTGTCTTAAGACTTAGAAGCCGTGCCTCCTCCCGCTTGCTAATTTACGAAATTAGCTGTGAGTTAATTTTTTTTTCGTCCCTCCTTTTTTGCCTCCTTGGTGCGGATGCGTCGCCGTTTCGCCAGGTCTCGTTACCCGAGGCAGTTGTGTGACTGACTTACTTTGTGCCAGATGCATGTTCCATAACAGTGTAAAAAGCGACAAACGGGATGAAGAGAATGATGGTAGATTGCACGTGGTTCAGTATTATTTGCAGTGTTGGAGATGAGATATGGTTTGATCATTGTGTGTTCCCTTTTGTTTAAATCGTGCCAGGTTACGCCTGTCATAGGTGTCTGTTTGCCACCGAACGTATGTGTCAGACCCCAACCTTTGTTGAAAACCAATGAATGACTCCACTCACCACTGATATCAGGAGAGGTCCTCACCCCAGCCACTGTTTTCTAGTTAAAAAGTGGTCACAATTTTGTATGAAAACAAAGTGAATACTGTGGAATTTCAAGTGGCTGAACATTTTTATAAGTTGTGTCTGATTTGTAAAAATAGACTAAAGTTGAAAGGGAGAAAGAACCTTCCCCTTTCTGGCACCAGACGTGGACAAACAAACCGTCGTATACAGCAAAGACCCTTTTTTGTGGGCTAAGTACTCTGTACCTTGACCAACATATCTCCTTCATGCGTGCTTACAGGGAGGTTCTTGTTTATAATCTAGACTCAGTTAATTTTTTAGGTGAACGTATCTGTTGCATGGGAAACAGCTGGGACTTCTGGAATAGAGCTGCATGATGTAGGCTATGTGTACTAACCCATGTTGGATCATTTGTTCCAATTGTATCAGGATCGAACCATATGACACCCAAGCAGGGGTTCGGCTTGGTACCTTCCAGACGTTTATTATTTGTTGTATACACAAAATGCACTGAATAAAATGTTTATATTAAGATATACTTTTAAAAATGCTCCTTGTGTTTTCTTTCTCTGTCATGGATGCCGGGGAGGCCAACTTGAAGCCCTCCAACCCCTGAGGTGTGAGGTAGCAGGGCAGCCCACTGAGCGGCTGCACTGCATTCGATAGGACTCCATATCAAGAGTTCAGTGTTTAGCACAGGACTCCTGCATTACCTTCAGCGTGGCAGACAGGAAGAGGCCACAGCAGAGACCTCACGCCCATATTCTATTCGCCTGCTGACATCAGTATAAATGCAGTTGAGCTCACGTCACCATAATGTATGACCACCACACAGAGATGCTAAGGGTATTTCTCTGAATGTGTACTTAGTGTTCTCATGAAGCCCTGTGATGTTCTGTTCCATTGCCGAAGACCAGTCCCAATACTCCAGAACAGAAGTACGGAGGATGATAAAAATCCCCAGATGTCATTCTTGTCCCACTATAAATATCAAGGAGAGATCGCGTGCATGTTCGCCAAAGGAGACCGATCGCATGATTCACTGCGCCTCAAGTTAGTTTCTGGGAGGCAAATTATAAAGACCAAGGCCGGCCATTCTTTGCAGTCTTGGTACTGAGAAACACCCCACGACGCTAATTAAGCCACGGCCTGTTCATTCTTAGAAGGACCATGAAGAATTCCACCTTTCATGGTTTACACTGCAGTTTAACACACTGGAGCTTAACAGTTAAATTTAAAAAAAAATATATATATACTTGGAAAGTAATTATAAAATACCAATAATCAAGACAAGGACTCTGTTGTAGTTGGGATATGTAGGCATCCAGGTCATACTTCATACAGGGCCGTACAAGGCACCAAGTGTTACCTTCAACACCCAGAAGCAAAGGGAGGACGATGACCTTATGGTCCCTGGAGCGTGTATCGAATGAATAATTTCTAAATAAATGTAGGTATATCCAGGGATATCACTGAATGAGCAAAACGCCCTAGTAGATAAAAGCCACCAATGCACTCAAACCAAATGCGTTAGGTATTTTGGACGTATACTTACATATTTATCTTAGCTGAGCATGGAGGCTGTGAAAACCCAGATTTGAACCCATGGTGCAGCTTGCTACTGTGACAACTGTAGGCATAAACCACCCACATTTAAAGGGACATACACTTGTGTTTTATAGCTGGCTGATGAGGGAGGGATGAGTGCAGGAAGCCCACATAAATGTAAATAGAGAATGTGTGTGTGTGTGGGGAGGGGGGGGCACAGTGGTTCAGCGTTTCTGGGGAATCCAGTCGTCGTAAAAGGTTTTATTGCCGTCCTACCTCTAGTCACCTGATTGCACACAAAATGGTGTGTTCTACTTTTATTTCAAAAGTAACCCAGCCTGATTTTTGCGCTAAAGGTTGTAGTGTCACCCCCCCCCCCCCCAAATGCAACAGCAGTTCTTTTTCTTGGTTTATGTGGTCCTTTGTTTTCCTTCAAATCCCTTCTCCTGGCTTCATCTGAAAAGGCAACTCTGGTAATAAGCTCTGGTGCAGTCAGAACTCCTCCTGTCGCGCGATTCCGTTGCCAAGCTATTCCACCGAGAACAATGCAGGCGCAGGTTTCTCTAGAACACTGCCAGATTTTAAATGATTAGTCTGATATTCTACATGCAATATGGTTCATAATATACACAAATGTAAAAAAGCAGTATAATTAATGTTAAGTTCATTACATACTAAGCGCCTTTTAATTAGGCTTTCCGAAAATGAGCACAATCACCTTGAAGATGAAATTAGCTATAAGCAACAGAATATGTCTAAAACTGACATTACCCATTCAGTTACCCTGATGCATTCCTCCTGTTGTTTATCAGTCTATGCTGTATTACGCAGAGCTCGGAAGCATCACTATAATCACAAAATAGATGCATCATATCTTACACACATTAGATACAAGGCCTCTGACAACATCCAGACCTCATCCTTCTATTTCAGTCTTACTGTCAGAGACTGTGGAGACCATGGTGAGGACCTCCTGACAACAGCAGCCTAATCTCTCCGAGGCAAGTTAATGCATATTGGCTATCCCAGGCTATAGTCCAGGACTCAAATATCAGGCAAATATCAGGGCCTGACCTACACCTCAACGAAAACAGAATGATTAGTTAGAGGCAAAATGATATTTGAACCCAGGGGTCAGTAACCAACAATGATATTCCACTACAAATTTGCGACTAATGAATTTCAAACCCTGCAGCTGGTGCTAACGCTAGTTAGCTACCTCTTGCTAGAAGGGGAGCACACTTTGTGTTTGATGTACTCTGTCATCTATATCTGTGGTGCACCTTAACGCCTTCAGCTGTTGAAGTGACATGCAACCATGCAAGCTACACAGCGTTTATGTTTCTTGTGGAGCCAGAGGGCGGGGGGTTAGGAGATTAGGTGTAAACAGCCAAATAGATGCCATGTGACTATTTTCACTTATGCGCAAACAGACACTTCATTAGTTAAATTGGTATCTCTTGAGTGTCCAAGCCCCCCCCCCCCCCCCCCGCCCCCGGGCCCAGTACCACGCCCGGCTATCCGCCCCC
>JAABNY020000048.1:7600251-7612870 GCA_015164015.2 Brevimyrus niger
AGAAGGTCTTCCAGTGCCCCATAAACCTGAACCCCTCTTTCCTACACCACCATTTTAGCCACGCATTTAATCCCCTTGGTCATGGGGGTCCGGAGCCTATCCCCAATGTTGTGGACGCAAGGCAGGGAACAACCCAGGATGGGGCACCAACCCATCACAGGGCACAATCACATACCATTCACTCACACAGGCTCACCTACGGGCAATTTGGTAACTCCAGTTAGATACTAGACGTTGTTTGAGTTAGAAATCTCTACATAACATGGGGATGGCTCAGCGGTGGAGCGCTTAGTACAGGGCCAGGGTTTGAGTCTCTGCCAGGATTCTCTGCGTATGGAATTTGTCTTATTTCTGCAGGTACTCTGACCTTGTCCATCTGTCTGCTTTAAAAAAACTCAGATATCACCTTCTGACTCTTAATTTTTTCCTAAAGTGCTGAAGCTTGCTCACCTTGCTATACACTTTCATTACCTTGTGTAACATGTCGACATTTGGGTTAATGCTGCTGATGACACATCATTACATTTCCAGTCTAACACAATTGAATGTTAGCTATCAAACCGTTAACTATTATTGCCTTACCAAAAATCATATTTTTGTTTTAAAAGCATGAATATAATTCAGGCTTTTAGTAATGAGGTTTCACCAGATTGCTTTAGAGAATTTGTAGCTAATTTCTTTGCGCTTGTTTACCTCTGTATTCCTAATGATGCTTGATAGTTACCCAGTCATGGGTGTTGGATTGGGCCTGCGCTATAGTTCCGCAAACTCCAGTAATACACCCATAAACATTTTGACTTGACCACTTCCAATCAATAAATCAATACCTCATCAAGTTATTAAAGTCAAATAATTAATTACATGAATTAATTAATCAAGTGAGCTGGTTGTGAAATGTAATGAATCCATGGAACAGAAACGGCAGTGCCCCTAAGGAGAGGTTTGCGAACTGTGTTCATCTAGCCATGCAACCAGATATCAGCGACGTTTTGAAGAACAGAAGAAATTCTTGTCACTTTTTATTGTGTTACTTTTAATTGAAGGATGTGCCGTGATTAATATGAAGGATTACCTTTGAGAAGCGGCAGCAGGCAGCTGCCCAGTGAACAGCGGCACAGACCAGTGCAGGTAAGGAGGATCCTACACCACCATTAGAAGGGAAAATCCCACAAATCTTGGTGCCAAATGGATGCAGATCTGGGTCAACTGCTGAGGGATGTCTGGCTCTAACTTAAAATTTCTGTAATAGTTTAGAGGCCATTTCCTGGGAGGGGGGGGGGGGTGGCCTCTCTGTCCACTGATCCCATTAAAAGGCTATGACACTGCATCTGCAAGTCTTGGGCTGGTGCCCTTTCTCTGCTGTTTGCCTTCCGCTGTTGGATGACAATGTCCATATACTCGCTACAGATTGTGTCAAATTTGAGTGGATGAAGTCGGAGTTAAAACTAATCCCTGAACAAAGCCTCCAGGAAAGAAAGCTCAAGTCAAATCACAGCTTTTCTTTGTCACTGCAAAAAGTATAAACAATGCAGAGAAGCGAACGTGTTGTAGTTGCATTTGTGCCTATTTTTCACATGGAGATTCATAAAACAAGCGCATGACCCTAAATGTTCATAATGCTTCACGCTCATCGCTTATTTGGAGCACATTTCACACTTGACACTTAGAATAAATATATTTTTCTTGCACTTTTATTGGGTCCCATTGAAATTATTGAGAAGATGTTACTCTACACATACAATGCTTAATATGTTGGTCTTTAAATATAAATATCGTTCCCAAAACCATAAATGCTTTTTGAATTAAAATAACACCCCTGAAAACCTATGAGCTGTCTGTTTTATGTATGTATTCACACAACCTGCCTGAATGGCATCACCGCTCTTAGAAGGAAGGTTTCTGATCTTTGTATTAAAAAGTTACACAAGTATCACAGCCAGTGTGGTGACCATTATTTCTTGGTTATTAATATTTTATACTGCTTCATATTTTATACATAAGTAAGATTTCAAAAATTCTTGAAAATTGATAGAGTGACTCTAGATTTGAAGAAAAAGAAGAAGAGAGAATGGAGGAAAGAATTATTAAAATTTATAATTAAATCTTACACTTTGCAAATCAAGCTTATTTCGTGATGGAAAATCACAGATGGGACCAATGATGTCATTATCCTAACAGAAAAACGGAACTGCACAAAGGGTTAGCGATATGTTGCTAATTCTTCCCACAAAAGCAAAGCTTCATTGGCGACACTGACCATGCATGCTGGGATAAAATATTTGACATATTTATTTCTCTTCAATCCCAGAAAATCGTGGTAAACACGTTTATGTGCCTTAATGTTCAACAGAGCTATGTCATCTTGAGTTTGAGCTCCTGGTTAGATCATTCTGTGGCAAGACTAAAAAAAAAAAAACTGGAATCCAACAAATACTCCCAGTGAAAGATACCTAGAGGAACCAGTATATCCTGGAACCAGGCTTGGGCGTGATGTTTGCCAGTGAGCGCCTTGTGGCCAAACTACCCACGTCACCCAGCCTGAAATGGCTATATTGAGGACCTTTTTGGGAAACCTACCAACAAAATGAAAGGTTGGAACAGGAGCAGTGACGTTTGAGCAGTTGACAGGAGTATAGAAGACCTAGATGAAACAGACCTGGGCAATGGACACTGAAATGAGGTGAAAAATTATCTCACAGTTAAGGAAGGAGCCTCAGCTTGTGTGGCAGATGGAAAGGGGGTGGAGTCTATCCTACCTTGGAGCTGCCCATGGTGAAAGACCTGAGGTTGATGTGCCATGTTGATGGCTGTGCAGCTGGAGTCGAAGAGACGGTTGCCTCAATGTGACTTATAGGAAAACTCTGTTGTTAGTCTGCACGCTCTGATTTGCGGTTTTGAGTGCTCACCCTTCTTAGAGAAAGTGGGTGAACTGGTCAAAATGGTACTGCCTATCAACTCTGTGGCTCTGAGCTGATGGTAAGACCTTAATACTGGCGTGAAGACCAGAAGGATATTCCTAAATATACATTGTACCAGACCAGCCAAGGCTAAATTTACACTTCGTAGTTGGGTCACCTGACTTGCAGGCATCTTGGGTAAAGAGGGAGCCAGACCTACAGTATCAACCGCTCATCATTTTATGCCAGATTCAGTGTTTGGGGGGGAGGTCAGATGAACCAGGACTTTGCTCAGGCTGTGTTCAGCTTGGGTAGGGAAGCGCTGGCTAAGTCTGGAGATATTGTCCAGTGGTGGAAAGAGCACAGAGGAACACAGCCCTACGGATATGCCCTCTCACCAGAAGGAAGTGTTAGAAAATTTAGCTAAATCCAAATCTATCCCTGCAGTTAAGGTTGCTATGGTGGACAGAGGCTGCACCGGAGAGTCTGCAGGGGCAGGAAAAATCCACTTGGAAGTATTGAATGGACTCAATGTTTTCAGCATTGGATAATATTGAGATTGAGGGCTCCTAGGTACCTCTTCTGCCTGCCATTCTGCAAAATGATACAGCAATTAAATATAAAGCTATGAAATATTAGTAACTATAAAATAATGAAGTTAAATAGAATGTGACACTGTAACAAATGAGAAGAAACATCAAAATAACAACAAACTGACACGGTCTTATTTAGTGCATGTAAACTGCATCCACAGTGTGTAGTCAAGACACATTTAGCAGAGATACTGTAGCATAGACTCTCAGATAACTTTACAAAGGGGGTCAAATTCCAATAGAACATAAAACACGTTCCTATCATTAGAATGTTTTCCTACATGCTTTCTTGGTATAAAATTAATTGATCATGAAATCCATTTTGCACAGCAACAGACTACGAGTCTGAATACCAGAAAATACACAAACATATATGAAGAGGAAAAAAAGACATTTAGACTTGGTCTCTTCGTTCAGTTTTAACGAACTATCCAACTTGCAAACAAATACATTTTTAAAAATAGCAATAAAAAAAAATAACTATAGAGCCACTATAGAGGCACTATAGAGGCACTCTGGGCCTCTAGACTTTAGCCCAGGCAAACCTGTCCATTAATCCGCCCCAGATGTTGTTGGAGCGATATGGTTGATATGCCTGCTCAGTATTTTATGAAGCGTAGGAAGACAGATTTTAGCGCTGATGCCGCACACGTCTGAAACCAGGGTTCATGTTACTGTCAAGCCTCTGTGCCTGTGGAATTTGCATGTTCTCCTTATGTTGTGTTGTGTGACTGTGCCCTGCAGTGGGTTGGCAACCCATCCTGGTTGCTGCCTGTCTTCCCCCCATAGCCTTTGGGATAGGCTCCAGACCCCCCATAGGACAAATCATGATGGATGGATGGATGGATGGATGGATGGATGGATGGATGGATGGATAGAGGGATGGATGATATTATTATGTACTTTCTTATTACTGTTCTGACTTACCTACAAATTTGCCTTAAAGGCGAGCTTAGGGAATGTATCTCGTTTGTAACCTCAGGACTGCCAGATTTTCTCCAAAAGTTGAAACACATTTCCAAGTTTTTAGTTATGTAAGAGTTAGTTAGGAGCAAATATGGCCTTAAAATGGAGCTGCTTTTTCTTCAAGAGGAGTTAGCTGGTGGTTTGGGTACCTTGGTCGAGGTCCCAAGAAGGTGTTGTTGAAGTGAAGGACAAGGATCCTCATTGAAAGTTCCCTGGTCGGGCCTGTTTGGCATTGCACCAAGGTGACCCTCACCAGAAAAAAACTATGAGAAGATATGATATTTCTATTCATGTTTTACATATATTGGCATTCATTTGTAAAAGAATTTAACTGAAAAATAATATTAAATATTCTTTAAAATGAAATAGCATTCGTAGAATAATAGCATGCTGTGGTTAATCCAGTCTTCGGTCAAACACTCAGCAAGGGCCGACGATTTATTTTCTAGATCATACTCTTGTGTTGGATACAGAAGTGTTGACATTCCTGGAAAGGACTCTTTAGAGTGAAGAATTACGCCAATAACCATCATGTCAGCCCACATAGCTGAGCAATTTTTACTCCACCCTTTTTTTTTATTCACATGTCCCTTTAACCTGTGAGAAATGTCTCTTTCAGAATCTGCAAAGGGCATAAACCTGCAGATTACTAGCTATCAAATGATCCATGGTTCACATATACAGTGGTCACGGAAAGTCTTGGGACACTTGCTTAATTCAGGAAAAAAAATGTTTATTTTTATTTATTTATTGGTATTATAGGAAAAATCATTATTTTATTAAATTGTTGATAAAAAAAATAAATATTTTTCATATTAGAAACACTCAGTAGTTTTACGTAAAACCCCCACATCAACTGGTTGTTGGGGAAGGTCCAGTCATGGTCGGTGAGATGCTATGCTAACTGTCTGACAGGGCCTTGCAGAGTGTGTTCCATAGAAACTCCGCGGCCCAAGGAGACCCTGATTCCCTGATACCCTGATGTGGGGTACTGGGAATGATGATGCGTTAAGCAAGGCAAAGGCATTCAAGGCTTCCCGCACAATGGAACTCGGAGTCCGCCATCCAGCTGGTGGAGGGGGCTGTTCTACCCAAGGGGCGGCTCTTGTACACAGGAAGCCTTGGCTCAGGGAATATTCTGCCCGTCAAACTCTCCAGTTGTTTCTGGTTTCTTTTTCATCGAGAAGAAGGATGGGGAACGATGTCTTTGCATCGATTCCAGAGCCCTGAATGCCATCACCAAGAAATGCTGTGAACTGCTGCCCCTCATCCCCACAGTCTTGGAATTGCTCTGAACAGTCTGGGTCTTCACACAATTGGACCTTTAGAGCGCCCTCAACTGGATCGTTATCTGCGCTGGGGATGAGTGGAAGTTGGCCTTCGTCACAACGGTCGGTCAGTATGAGTACCTTGTTATGCCTTACGGCTTGCCCAATAGTACGTCCAACCTACAGACTAATATAAATCCAATTAAAATCCAATTCGTCATCATCTACATCGACAATATACTCGTCTACTCCACTTCTCCGGCACAACATGTATGAGCATGCTCACCGAGGTCTTCAGCGGCTCCATGACCATCACCTCTTCGACGAAGGTGAGAAATGTGAGTTCCACCAGTCAGTAATCAAGTTTTTAGGGTAGAAGATCCGGCCTGGGAAAGTGGGCATAGATGAGAAGAAAGTGAAGGCCGTCTGGGACTGACGCCGGCCCTGGACCATCAAGGACCTCCGGCGCTTCCTGGGTTTATCAGCACTTTATTATGAGGTTCAGCTCCACCACCACCCTGCTGACCCCTTCCCTCTGGACCTTCCCCATTTGCCTGCCTCCAGTCTCCTGTGTACAGTGTGGGATTGACTTCCCTGGCTTCTGATTCCCTTTGCACTGTGACCCTAAATTTCTTCTGCCTGTTGATGCCAGTTCTGTTTGCCTGTGCCGTGCAATAAAGCCCCGTGCATCGCATTCTGGCTTCCCGACTGTTGTTCTGTTCACAACATTAATTTCTAATAGTAATAAACTGAAACCCAAATTATAGTTCTAGAAGTGTCGTTCTGAGTTAAAACATTCATTGGCAAGCAGTCTCACTGGGTGCTTTTTAATTAGTAACACCTTTGCAATAACATAAAACACCAAACATTTATGTTTAATATCCCTTTGGGAGCCAAAATGGCACGAATAAAACTGAATGAGTCAGTCAAAAAAAAAAAATTACAATAAAAGAAAATGCCTGTGAAAAATATGTGCAGATATGGTAAACACTGCTTGTCAATTGACTTTTGTAATGAAACCAATAAATTTGGACCATTTTTATTAAATTAAACAAGTGTCCCAAGACTTTGAGCAAGATAAAAGAGACATCAACTGGTATAAAGAACCTAGAACTGGCCTAAATAAAAGACACAGATCAAAAAGGGAGAGGAGGCTGCAGTAAGTCCACACCTCGTAACGCAGAGCACTGGCCTGTCCACGGACCCCAAGGAAGAAGAAGACAGACAAAAACCCCAGCGGAATCTTCCGGGCATTGAACAAGTCAAATTCCTGCTTGAAAATAAAGCTCGCAGCCATGGCAGATGATTAGCGTGTGATTAGCGTGTGATTAGCCCAGCAAAGGGCCGTGCCCTACAAGGCCATGAAAGCACACGGGCAGTCGAAAAGCACGTTGATCCGACAGCGGTGGCAAACGAGTCTCGCGGGGTACACGCGTGTTCACGAGAGGGATTCACCGTGCCGCTAAAACTCGGCACTGACACGGCGTGACAGTGAGCATCTGCACTTTCACAGATAGCTGAGATGGAGAAGAATGGACTCCTGCCACAGTTATCTCCCTCAGTATCACATCAGCAGTCCCTGTACAGAAATAACACAAAGATAAAGTGCCCTTAAGAACAAAGACACTCTGCAAGTCCACCTCGCATGGAAACAAGCCTGCAGATTCTCCTAATCAAGGGAGACACTCGGCTTGACCTGGACTGGCTGATGCACCCCAGCAGGAATCCTTCCTTGAAAAGCATGAATGTAATTTTGCCCCTACAGTCTCCTGTACGATTCATCCTCTTAATATGGATAGTCATTAATGCATTAAGAATGAGGATTAATAATACATTATCTGGATGGATTGTAGGAAAAATGATTACTAAAAATAAAAAGGTACGAAGGTGTTTCAGAGACATTCGGAAGATTATTAAACAATAAGCTATTTTACTAATATAAAAATAATCATAAGTATGCAAATACTAAGGTAAAAGTTTTTTGAATCTGTATACTCATTCAATTAAATTCATGATTATATTAAAAGTATTAATATTTCATTGAAACTATACATTATGGTTGTGTGACTTTGTAGTTTATGGAGTCTGTGTCTGTTTCCAGGAGGTTTGAATCTCATGCTCAGCAGGGTAATGTGTGTCTCACAGGAAAGCAAAGTAGGATATGCGAGATCTAAGGAATTTCTAGGTACCTGTAATTGGAAAATTAGTATCATCACCATCATGGCCGCTTTAGGCTACTGGGTTCCCGTCACTTGGGCTTATGGCTGCTTTAGCTTTTCTTAATGACAGCTTGACCCCATCGTACATTATTTTTCTAATATATTTTTCTCGCATTCTGAACCTCATATGTGTTTTGCCCAGATTTGTACTCTGCAGCATTCCACCAGTGGTTCTTACTTTTTATAATAAAATAATAAAACCAATTTATCCTAATAATTTTTTTTTAAAAAAAGAATAAATAAGCAAACACAACATGGTGAGGAAAAAAGGCATGAGGTTGTGAGAAGGTTGATTAACGTGGTGGGGAGAACTTAGAGGAGATATTTGCAGACTTCACTCCATCTTCTGGCATTGTGGGGACATTTTATTTAGAAAAAAACTTCAGGGGCCCGTATATACCATTACTGGATTTGTATATACCTTTGCTGGATCTGTTACATTGCTGGATCTTTATATACATTTGCTTAATCTGTTACATTGCTGGATCTTTATATATCATTGCTGAATCTATATATACCTTTGCTGAATCTGTTACATTGCTGGATCTTTATATACCATTGCTGGATCTGTATATACCTTTGCGGAATCTGTTACATTGCTGGATCTTTATATACCATTGCTGGATCTGTATATACCTTTGCTTAATCTGTTACATTGCTGGATCTTTATATACCATTGCTGGATCTTTATATATCATTGCTGGATCTGTATATACCTTCGCTGAATCTGTTACATTGCTGGATCTTTATATACCATTGCTGGATCTGTTACAGTTCTTACTCTTGCAGAAAACTTTGGTCATAGTGCAAAAAGAGAAATAGAGATATTCAAACATATGTAAAATAATGTAAATGATGTTTTTAAACATGGACATTAAAACATACACAAAGATTAAGGAAAATGACTTGAATAATTCAGGTCATGATTCACCCAGTCATTCTAGACATTGTACAACTTCTACCAATTACATCTTAGACGGCTGCACCAACTGGTAGGGCTGTCCGGGCAGTACAATGCTGTTGTTTTCCAAAGCACCAAATCTAGTTTAACTTTATTTCTCACGCATTCTCTGTTGTCCTAAACTACGTAAGTCACTCACATTTTTACTTTCCATCCTTAAGGGTTTCTGTATGTAACACGTCTTGTGAATTCTTTCGGGGTTTGAATCAGATGATCGCTGGCTGTAACAGCCAGCTAACCTACCCACAATAATAGCAAATGTGTGAAGATGCAGACTGTCATTACAGCCAGCCTCAGAGAATAACCCGCTTGTCTGCAAGTCACAAAAGAAAGCGGCACTGGGACTATTTCCCTGGTCATACAGCTTAGACACTTGCAAATAAACTTGGTGGAGGATGATCCATAGCATTTGTTACTTCAGTCATGGGATATGAAGGTCATTATATAATCCAGTGTTTCCAAATCCGCTCCTTGGGGACCCCCAGACGGTCCACGTTTTTGCTCCCTCCCAGCTCCCTGCCAGTCAGCTCACATTTACCGGGAGCTGGGAGGGAGCAAAAATGTATTTTGGGAAGAACAGATACTAATGAGTGAAATGCCCTAAACACAAGCATTTTCACTCAACAGTTCTTGTACTGCAGTATAAACTTAATTTAACATTTTTCCAGCCAAGATGCATCTTCTAGAGAACTTTCTGGCACTTTTAGGGCCACATATCCTATGCGCTCATCTCCAGGTCTGTACAGTACATTTAGATAAATTAAAATAAATATAGATGCATATGAGTAATAAATGAAATGTAGTGGCTGTACTGTTTTGCATCTTTACTTTTAGTTCCTGTTTATTTTCTTTCCTTCTTTTTTTGTCCGCCAGGTAGAGATTTGCACCCTGCACATTCCTGCTCTTGCTTTTTAACTGCCCGTCTTCCTGAGTTTCGCTCGGGGTTGGGATGCCCTGAAGTGCGATGAGTCCTGGCCATCTTCTGAAAGCCTTCTACGACTGACAGAGGTGCTTCCCGGGAGAAACACGGCCCTGGCAGGTGCGCCGCGTCTAGGCCCCACTTAACACAGTCGCTGTGACTCATACTTAGCAGGTAATAGCTAATTGGAGTTGAGGAGGAGAGTATGTGAGTGACAGTGAACAGATAAGAAGAAACGTTCCTCTCCGCTGACGTACAGAGGACCTAGTTAGTGGAACATGAAAACATGTAGCGCTGTTGCTGTGCTGGCAGAGGGCATGAGAGACTCGAGGTAAACATGAGATTTGCATCTCTCACTAGACACACGGCTGCTCGGCGCCTCTTTTATAAATAGGCTTATTAGCGCTAACAGCCAACAATTGATCAAGCAGAGCGTTTCTCTGCAGAGAGTTTGCTCTCGTTTCTGGTCTCCCGTCTGCCCCTGTGGAGACAGCAGTTTCCTTGCAGATATAGTGTGTTTGTGTGAGTCTGTGTGAGTCTGTGTCTCTGTCTGTCTGTCTGTGTGCGTGTGTCAGTCTGTCTGTGTCTGTCTGTGTTTGTGTGTCAGTGTCCGTCTGTGTGTGTGTCTGTGTCTGTCTGTGTGCGTGTGTCGGTGTTCGTCTGTGTGTGCATCTGTCTGTGTTTGTGTGTCTATCTGTGTCTGTGTGTGTGTATACATCTGTGTGTGTGTGAGTCTGTGTGCGTCTGTATGTCTGTCTGTCTGTGTCTGTCTGTCTGTCTGTGTGCGTGTCTGGTTGCATTTGTGTGTGTCTGTGTTTGTGTGTGCATCTGTGTGTGTCTGTCTGTCTGTCGATCTCTGTGTGCGTGTGTCAGTGTTCGTCTGTGTGTGCGTCTGTCTGTGTTTGTGTGTCTGCCTGTGTCTGTGTGTGTGTACATCTGTGTGTGTGTGAGTCTGTGTGTGTCTGTCTGTCTGTCAATCTCTGTGTGTGTCTGTCTGTGTGCGTGTGTGTGTGTGTGTGTATGGGATTCAATTTCATGCTGCCTTTTTCTTCTTTGCTCGGAGAATTTTTATCCAAAGAAACAGATTTGCAAACCATTCTGCTGCATATAGTAATAGCTTTAAAACATCTATTTTAAATGATTAAATCTTGGTTATTTTTACCTTTTTTTAAAGGTACGAAAACCCTGTGGGACGTTTTGAAACACAGACAAATCCATGTGACCTCTTGCACTCTTTCTAAAATATGACGTGCTCCCAGCCGACCGCGTTCACACACTTAGCAGAGAATATGGCTGCAAAATACCTGCACGTAAAATACCTGCACGTCACACTGTGACACGTAAATGCAGTGGTGCTCCCTGGGAGTTAATGCTTCAAGACAGCTGGTTTAAGTTTGACATCTCACAGACAGAAAATTCCCTAGACATCTCACACCTACACTTACGTATTCACTTACAACTCATTTAACTACTGCTATTGCTATTCATGAGGATGTCAAATTAGCGGAACAAAGATTCCCTGACATAGACTGTGTTTCATTTGGGAGGAAGAGAGTAAACTCCAAATTTAGTGCAATGCATTGTCAATGACCAATCAAAAACCTTAAAATGAGACTCCGATATTCATCAAAAGATAAACATAGGAATTTTAGGAACAAACAGACACCTGAATAGGAACAACTACTACTGTGGTTTCAGAATCATGTACAAAGGAAGCATTTTTCCATTCATTTGAGGGCTACTTTTCAACTCTCCACCAGAGAAATGATGCTATTTTCTTTAGAGTATAATCCCACAATCTTTTCAAAGCGTGTGTTATTTTGGCTGACCTATCCTCCTCAGAGATCTTCTGGAATAATTGCTTTCATGTTCTGACCAGTGCTGTCAACAATGAGATGTTATTTTTGCAAGGAATAAGAATACAAACTGCAAGTGCATTTCACATGAAAAACATTTTTAAAGGGCCGTAGATACCATTACCCTTCATCAGCAATACATCGGACAGCACCAATGGATAATCACTGTGCAACAATCCATGAATTCTGAGGCTAATAACTATGTAACATGTTATGTAAAGTGTTTTTGTTAACAATGTGGCACCTTCTTAAGTAACATATAACCATTTCCAAATTTTACATGGCTTACAAAGGTGTTTGCCATGTATGAATATGTATAATTGAAACACAATACATTTGTTTTTTTATATAGCGCCCAAAATGCTTTACAGGGTTGTTTTATGATACATAAAACATAGTTAGAGAGAGAGATACCGAACGGGAAAAAAGAAGGAAAGAAACGGAATAAAGAAAGCCGGAAGACAACAGAGGAGAGGAACCAAAAAAAGTAGGAGATAAAAAACCTTTGGGGGTCCAAGGTCAACTGGCTGTTGTCGTAAAATCGTAACATACATTGTAATATACATTAATAATATACATTAACAACTAACATCAAACGATAAAAACATACATGTTTGTCGTTAATGTATATTAAAGCCTTCTCAGCCTCCCTGGGAAGGTCCATGCCAGGGTACTGGAGATGAGAGTGAGATCGATAGTCGACTCTCGGATTCAGGAGGAACAATGCGGTTTTCGTCCTGGCTGTGGAACACTGGTCCAGCTTTATATCCTCACAAGGGTACCGGAGGGGGCCTGGGAGTTTGCCTATCCAGTCTACATTGTTTTGTGGATTTGGAAAAGGCTTATGACCGGGTACCCCGGGATGCTCTGTGGGGGGTGCTTCGGGAGTATGGGGTCCGGGGTCCACTGTTGTGGGCCATTCGGTCCCTGTATGAACGGG
>JAABNY020000048.1:7612970-7628239 GCA_015164015.2 Brevimyrus niger
CCTCCTGGGCGACTACCTGGAGAGGTTTTCTGTGCATGTCCTACAGGGAGGAGGCCCCGGGGCAGACCCAGGACTCGTTGGAGGGATTATATCTCTCGGCTGGCCTGGGAAGACCTTGGCGTCCCCCCCAAGGAGCTGGTAGAGGTAGTTGGGGAGAGGGAGGTCTGGCTATCTCTCCTGAAGCTGCTACCCCCGCGACCCGAACCCCGGAAAAGCGGAAGGTAATGGATGGATGGATGGATGTATATTAAATCTGTTAAGGCATGTTAGGATGTTAAGGTATACTTATATGCTGCTTATGAATGTTCTATAAATGCATTATACAGTAAATACATTTTGAAGGTGCAGTCAATGTAAAGTATTATCCAATAGTACCAGCTACATTAAGTAAGCCAATGCTTTAATACTACTAATACTACTAATGTACAACCTCTGGGTGAAGCACAGCTGCTAGGATTAAGAAGTATAGTCTTGGATTAGCTGGGACAAAGCCGAAATCAAATTCACCATTCTGAATGGAATGAGCCAAGCCTTTGTTCCGTAACAACAAACAATACGGTACAGTACAACATAACTAAGGCAGACATCTGTTTAAACCAGCCTGTGTATCAGCACATGAAGCACTAATATAAAGCAACACAGGAATAATGAAGCTAAGGTTAGGAAGAGAGACTTCAAGACAGAGTAATGACCTCCAAACGAACAGAAAGCGTTGTGGCCGAGAGAATCCATGACAGGTTGTGGGGGGTGGGTGGGTTTGACCTCAGTGTCACTGGCCGCTTGTTGTGATCATCACCTCCTGCTGGCCTCATTGTAGCAGGTAAGCTACCACACGGACTCAGAAGCAGCCTGTGCGGATGGGGGAGGCCAGGCAGGCGGGAGGTGGGTGTCGTGAGAGACAGAAGGGACGTTGCTATGGTGTTTAAGAGAATTAACACTCGGTTCGTATTGCGGGCCCCAGGAAACAGGATGTTCCGGCTCCGCTGCTCTCTGGCTAATAACAGCAAACGGGCTCTGGGCAGCCTCCGCTCCACTACACGAAACCAGCCCCATCTCCATATCTGCCACATGTGACGTGAGCTCGGGCTCAAATGGGCCTTTTCACTCGAGGTCGTGTTGATAACTGAGAAAGCTTTGGGGAGCAAGAAGCCAAACCCAGCACTGTGCTAAAATGTGCAATTCAGCACTTTTGTCGCATTTCGGGTTTTTTTGTTTTTTTTTTTTGTACATGAATTGCATCATTTTCTATCTTAATCCCATCTGTTTCATATCAGTAACTGTATTTCATCCATCCATCTTCCAGCCACTCTGTGGGTCACAGGGGAGCTGAACCCAATCTCTGGCAGCAGAGTCAGGGATGCACCCCAGACATGATGCCAATTCACTGCAGTGGGTGGGAGAGAGGTGGGATTCAAACCCACAAGCATAGTGGTGAGAGGCAATACTGGGCCAGCATGCTGCACGTTGCTGGTCGTAAGATTCTTAAGATTCTTCATAATGAGTTAGTATCATTCTCTGGGTGTTACACTGGACTTCCTGCATGTGTCACACCTGCATCGTTGCAAGTCTGACCATGTCACCATGCCCAGGTCCACCTGAACTGAGATGCCCTGCCCAGAGTACTGAACCACTGCAACAAATCCCCAGCAACTAGTCAAGTCGTTACCCAATTTAAACCCAGCACTTACCTAGTCCTGTGCTACGCATTCAGAGACTGCAGCATACTGAGTGTTTCCCAAGTTTCATCAATCTCCGTGTCTGAGTTCCTGGACTTGTTGGATTTAGGTACGTCACTGACTGCTTCCTCATCATCCACCTTCCACTTGTAGCTGGCTTTTTTGCTCGTGGATTCACCCTTCAGCTTGTTTCGCTCCTCCACCTCTCTGGATTCAGTCATGCCTGTTTGCAACTACGATTTGAGCCTCCAGACTAGGCATTAATTCACCCTGCGATTGGATCCCATCAGTTCAGCATTTCAGCATTTACCGCATACTATAACATACCTGCCGATATTTAGGCTTGATAAATGCAGGAGTGGGGGTGGGGGGGGGGGTGGACAAGCAAACAAACATAAATAAAAACAAACAAACAAATACATCGGCAGGAAATTAGTATGAATAAGGATAAATCAGTAAGCACACAGATAGATAGATAGATAGATAGATAGATAGATAGATAGATAGATAGACAGACAGACAGACAGACAGACAGACAGACAGACAGACAGACAGACAGACAGACAGACAGACAGACAGATAGATAGATCGATAGATAGATAGATTTTTTATATTCCTCTTTCTATGTCTGTTTTGCCATAAAGCTACTTAGGTAATTCATTCAGCCAGCTAAGTTGGCTACCTAATTTAATGAGCGTTCAATGGGCCAGCCGGCCTGCACACACAGCAGATGTAACCACCCCTTGAATTAGGTTGTGGGTTGTCATGTCATGGTGAGAGATCAGTTGAAATTGTATGTAGTGTGTGGATTGTGTTTCATAGGTGATCTGACGAGTTGGGTGACGTCAGACAGTGGTGATGCATGTATGTCGATTATTCATAATGCTGAGCGTCATGCAAATTTCTGAAAGAACAAGGGCGGGGGGGCTCAGGGAGATGGCTTGAAAACATCAAAAATACGGGAGAAACCTGGGAAAGTTGGGAGAGCTGGTAGGTACACTCAAGAGTAACTGATACTCAAGGTATACTCAAGAGTAACCGATATTACCAAGAAAGAGCAAGAACTGAACCTGAGCACAGACTTGGAGATGCTTACAGATGCACATTCAGTTAATGACATGAAGTGGTCTGAGTTCTTTCCTCATAATAATACTGTAACAGTATGGTGCTTATATCCTGCTGGAGGTAGCTAGGGTTTCCTCCAAATTCGAAAAGTGTGGGGAATTTCAAGCTCAATTTGCTTTTGTGCCACGAGGTTTGACTTTGAGCAAGATTGGTTTTAACATCCCTATATAGGTAAAAGATGAGGCTGTCTCCTATTTCTCTGCGACCTCTGCTTTGCTGACAGCCTGTGGGCACAGTGGTGTTCGGGTAGATGGGGGCTCTGTAGCTGGCTTTTCCGCTGCCGTTGGGTCAGGTCATTCCCAAAGAGAGATGATGCAGGTCGAGGCCACTGCTGATATTGTAACTGGCTCTTATTGACCTGGGTCCAACCCAGCACTGTGTTCCTGCTCACCCACACCCACTGGCTTCTGGTGTCACTGCTAGGGACAAAGTAGCCCCCGTTTAACTGCTGCAAACATATAATATATATAATATTACATAATATCTAAGCATCACCAAAAAATGCAAATCACTGATCAACATTATCAAGGTGTATTATATTAAACCATAAACAAGTAGTTATGATTGTCCAAAAACCTAAATGCACATAATGTCATGCAGCTTGATAATATACACAGAGTATGAATAAAGCACAATGAACTTATAAATCCTGGTTCATAATGGGTTTAGAAAAGGAAACTACGCAACTTTATTGGACAGACCTTTGCCATAGCTACACATTGCACTTAAACAAACATATTACCTTTTTAAAGTTTTTACATTACTTTTTATTGGACAGTCATTGTCCTCAATGTACCTGCATGGAATGATCTCTTGCCCTGGCTGCACTCTGGCTTGGAAACTCTATCAACATCCTAAAGCTGTCTATAAATCAAGCCAGGGAGAATTCGGTTAACAATGTTGTCAACAATTGAAAGGTTTCAACCGGCAATGTACGGTGGCTGCAATTGATCTTTTAAATGCAAGCACCACTTCCCTATTCCCGCCCTTCAGCCGGCGAATTCTCTCACTGGCCAAAAATATTCTCCCAACCAGCTGCTCTCCATCTTCAATTTACTTCCCAATGACACAGACAGTGTCCTAAGAGTCTTGCTTCGAGTTCAAACCACAGTGCATAAAAGCATAGATTAAGTATGTATCAATAGGAGGGAGATGCTACATCAATAGTAATGCAACTCTCACCCTTTGCATGGTGGCAAACACAGAGGTAAAGGGACCATAACCCAGACAAAGGTAGGTGGAGAGATCAATGCAGGGATAACGAGCTGCAAGGGTGCAGCACGCAACAAAAGAAAGACAAATGTAATTTGTAATTGTGGACCTAATTGCTAGCCTTTTCGGAAGAGGGAAACACTGAAAGGTCAGTCACCAGAGGTGCACAGATTGGAGGCCATTTTCTGCGAAAAAATATCTCAGAACAATCCTTTCATCTCAGCTATTTTAAAAAAAAATATGTGTTATATTTTATGCATGTATGATTGTACCTGCAGTGTTTGCGTAGCATATTGATTAAGGCATGCATGCAAATGTGATGCACCCACGCAATTGCCCCAACAAAAATAAGATTTACATTGCGCAGCAGAACGATTATACACTTCCTCTTTAACCAGCCGCTCCATATGCACGGAGGATTAACCCATTGCTATACGTACCTAGCGAGAGTGAGTGTCAGCGCGAGGCTCGTCAGCGCGAGGTTCGTCACCGGCTATGCACACCATGGAAACAACAGGCAGCCCAAAATACACTCACTACTGACACTTCGTGAAATAAAATCAAGGTTAAAATGCATTTATACCACGCTGACATGTGACTTTGCTTACACAGAATATTATGTTTCCTAGCAACCAAAAGGAACATTGGTTGTCAATGATGTTTTTTTTTTTTTTTTAACCAAAAAGTTTGGAAATATAAGAATGGGCTGGGAACAGGTATTCAATTAAAAAAAATAAAATCTTTATAGTTGCACATAACAACCAGTCCATTGAAGTGGTAAAGTGTTATGTTTAAATTAGGGAAGCAAATTTCATCGGTCATGAACAGGCATTCCAACATAAATAAAATTTTATTGTTTTCAGTTATTGTATTAGCGCCTTTTGGTAATAAGTATGTAGTGTTAAGTTTAGTTCCAATTTTCTTGGGCTATGTAACATTGGCAGGTTCCTTTCTGTGAAGAGCCAGCACCACCTGTATTGTATCTCATGCTACATGCAGGTGAGAAATTGCCAAGCTGTCAAATATTGATTATGGGATGGACATGGCTAAATGCCTCTGAGGCTAAGGAGAGTGGGCTCCTTACTGAAGCGCTGGTCCTTTGTGAACAGAATGAAATTCACCAAATAGCCTGTGGATTAACCACCATTTTGTGAGTGTTGTACACAGACAGCAGTTATGGGAAAACACATAACTCAGTAACAAATGATAAAGTGAGGTAGCGTTTCAGGGCTGTACTACTGTGCATTGAACTTCCCAGTCCGGCTTTTACATACAGTTTCTATGGGGTTCAAATAAGTCCATTTAGAGGTCAGAGCAGAGTTGGAAACTTGTATTTTCTGTTAGTTCTAATCAAAGATCACAAAGATACCCATAGCTTTTTAGTGAAAATACAATACGTATTGAACAGGCACCTCAGTAGTATTGACGTCTGGTGTTGGCATTTCATTCTTAGGTTAGCTAAAAGATAATTAAACAGAATGTTAATGTTAAGGAAAATGTTAAACAGAATAAATAACATTATAGAATGGTTAAAATGCTAAAGCATTAGTTTTTAATAATATAAATATCCTCCCGATGTTCATTTTTATTATATATCTTTAATGGTCAAAAATTCCAGTGACATCACTTACCACGTTAATTAATGCCAACTCATTCAAACTATTAAGCTATACTGAGAGGTTAGACATTATAAATAGATCAGGAGATAAATTATATTACTATATATAGCTATATTTAAAAATTAATTTTCTGCAGGAAGAGAGTAAATTAAGTGGTAGAAACATTAAATCTTTACATTCAGCCACAAAAAACAGTAATTTTGTTATAAATATTTTTAGCTGCGCAAATATAAGTTTATGTAAGTGTAAGAATGAACAGCTGAAATTGACAGGTGTATGTGTGACTGAAGATTTGAGGTGCCACTGTAAAAAGTCCCTTTTAATGTCCCTTTTCTGAGGCCAAGGGTGATAGGAAGATGTCCATTTGGTGAGCGAATGAGACGTGGGGGGCCCTCTGGAGGACAAAAGGTGAGCGAACGCTTAGGAGCAAACACTGTTTATCTGTCAAGTCTTATTTAAACAACACTTTTTTTTTAGGTGTTTACATGCGTGGTAAAAAGTCAGGCAGCTGGGGCTTTGCAGAACCTAGTGGCAAATGTTATTTGATGAAATGTTATCTGGTGTCATAGAATGTAACAGCGTACAATAGAATGAGAACAACAGAAATCGGCTCCTTCTAGGTTTTCTGGGACATTTTTTCTGATGGAAAGTGACACCGTTTTTTTGTTGAGTGGCATGACTTTAGAATAGAGTCACACTGTTTTTCTTTTTTTTCCCCCCCCTGATCCTCGCTGTGTGATGTTTCAGCTTAACGGTGAAAGAGCACAGGAGCCCCCGACTGAAGCTGAGAGACATCAGCTGACAAATCCTCAGATATTCATTCATTTCCACACTCGTCACGGAGCTGTTCGGTGGAGGGAACGAGAGGCCAGTCACGTAGTCACCAGGACAGACGACACCCTGCAGATCGTTTCCCTGCAGACACCAGAACTGTAAAACAGTCCTGATGAGACTCCTCGAAAGAACAGAGCTGTTTCTACCGTGCTGGATATTTATCAGCATGCCACTGACGACAGGCGAATGAACAGTAGGACTTCGTACTTAATCATGTCGGTAACACTTTTCTTGAAGCTGCCATCTATTAGGCATTATAAATACCTTTGTAATGCATTATAATGGTCAACATATAAATTATTAAGACATTACTGCATCTTCTATTAACAGTCTTAAGACATTATAGTACTGATTATAATCTCCAAAGAAGTCTTAATCTATAATGCACTATAGATACCTTCATAATACATTATAATGGTAAGTATAAGCATTATAATTAAACGTTTCTTTGTATTGCATTATGAAGTTATCTGTAGTGCGTTATAAATGAGAGTTTCATGAAGCATTCATAATGCATAACAAACAGGAGTATAATATATTTATTTTTATTAATATTTATAGCCATGTAAACTTATAATGCTTTATGAATGTGCTATCAATATGTTCATAGATTCTTCTAGACATGGTATTCATGGAAAGTGTTACTTATCATGCTCTGTCCAGCATGTCCACCTGATCCTCCTGTCTCCTACCTTCCCTGGCCCTTACAAGCCATGCCTGTTACTTGTTTGTCTTACCACAAGTTCCTAACCCCTGTGTTAATCACTCCCAGCTGCCTCTCATGAACTCCCTCGTTAGTCTCATATATTCGTGTTTCACAGTCCTGTGCTCCCCAGTCCACTCATTTACGTTGTTCCATTGTGTTTCCTGTGGCCTTTCCTGTTCCACTCTTGTTTTGATCCCTCACAATCTTTTTTATTCACAGTTAAAGTCCAGCGATCTCAATAAAACACCTTTTGTCTTGCCACAATGCCACAGAATAACTGGCTTTCCTACACCCTGCAAACTGGATTCCCCGTTTTCCTCAGATCCGAGGACGAGCAAGGTCTCGAAGAGCCATGGAATCCGCCAGAGCCACCCTATTTGCAAACAGTGGACTACTTCGTCCTCCTGGACCAACACCTGACGTGGAAGTGCGATCCCACATTGTGGAAGGTGCTTGAGGCTAGTGGCGCTCTTCCTGCGGGCAGGGGTGACATCAGCAAAGGTTCTCCCCAGATGCAGACCCTCAGGAGGCCGAAAAGGTATGGTGCTGTATACGGGAAATGGAGCGACTCCTCTCACAGGGAGGCTCCTCCACCCCAGCTTGCCTCAGATTTGTCTGTCGCTGAAGGGGGAGGTGGTAGAAGTTAGCTATGCCTGTGGATATCGCCTTGCCTGACTCGGTGCTTCCATCGATCTACATCAAATCACGATCGAGAACTGTTAACCCTTACCCTTGTTCTCATCGTTGCTCGACCAGTTACAGGGAGCTGCAATCTTCACCAAGCTGCATCTTCGAAACGCCTACCATTTGGTCTGGATCCAGGTAGGTGACAAATAGAAGATCGCCTTCAACACACCCACATGACACTTTGAGTATTCTGTGATGCCCTTTGGCCCTACAAACACTGCTGCAGCACTCCAGAACTTTGTTACCAGTGTTCTACGAGACCTGCTCAACAGAAGCATATTTGTTTATAGGGATGATGTCTAGATTTTGTTCACGAAATGAACAAGACCAAGTGCAACATATTCACAAGGTACTCCAGAGGCTCCTTCTGAATAAGCTGTAGGTTTAGGCAGAGAGTTTCACTGACTGGCCAGTACCTGGGTCACGGAAGGACCTACAACATTTCTTGGGGTTTGCAAACTTAATGTTTTATGTAGGGGAATAGCACGGTTGCTGCCAAACTAACTGCTCTCACCTCTTCTCTGGTCACCTTTCAAAGGAACCTGGAGGCTCGAGATTCACTCCCAGCAAACCCATTCTGCAACTACCTGACCCCTCAAAAGAGTTCATCGTCGAACGGGTGGGAGCCGTCCCGTCCCGATGCTCAGTGAAGATCCACTCGTGCATGTTCTTTTCCCAAAAACTAAGTCTGGCAGAGAAGAACAACAACATTAGAGACTGGGAATTGTTTGTGGTTAAGCTCGCTTTAGAAGAATGGTGTCATTAGCTGTAGGGCACAAAGGAGCCATTTTTGGTTGTCTGATTATAAGAACCTTGAATACCTATGGTCTGCTAAATGCTTGAATGTTCGACAAGCTACTATAGATGGTTGCTATTTTTTGCTCAGTTTAATTGTGTTTTCTTTCAGACCCAGGGCTAAGAGTCACAAACCATATGCACTGCCTCAGTTCAAAGAGGAGGAGTGTTGGGAGGACCCAATCCCCTTTCCGGACCATTTGCCTGGGGTCAGACGTCTGGGGGAGGGTACTGTACTGTCACCATACCTTAAGAAGGACATCGCTGCCTTAAAAAAGGTATAACGGAGGGCTACAAGAATGATTCCTGGTCTTAGAGGAATGTTTTATGAGGAGAGGTTAGCTGAGCTGAATCTGTTTAGCCTTGAGCAAAGGAAACTAAGGGGGGACATGATCCAGGTCTATAAGATTCTAACGGGTCTGGATGCTGTTCAGCCAAATGGTTATTTCAATATTAGTTTAAATACTAGGACTCGTGGCCTTAAGTGGAAGTTACCTGGAGAACATTTTAAAACAAATTTGAGGAAGCATTTCTTTACACAGCGTGTACAGTAGTTAGAGTATGGAATAGAATTCCTGCTATTGTAGCGGAAGCTAAAACCCTGGGTTCCTTTAAATTGGAGCTAGATAAGATTTTAACAACTCTGAGCTATTAGATAAGTTCCAAATGGCCCCCTCTCGTTTGTAAATTTCTTATGTTCTTATGACAGGTACCACCCCAGAAATATCCCACGTCCAACTTGAATCACTACAGTCATTCCGCTTGGGGAATCCCTGTCATTCGTACACACCTGACCGGGGGAACCCGACATCTTCAAGATTGTCCAGTTGGCTCCAATTTGGATCCATGACCTACATAGCAGCTCCCCAAACGAATCAGTTGCCTATATGGGAATGTCAAGCTCACCTGCTTGTTGCAAGATCTTCATGGTGTTACCTGAATTCAAACATTTTTAGAGTCTATTTCTCTGTGTTCCAATCTCTGCTTTATTCCTTAGATGCCAAGACCTGCCTAGCCTGTCAAAGCCTGACACTGATCACATGACCCTTGCCCGTTCCCAGGATTCTGATTGTCAACACCACCCCTCTATGATCGATGCCAATCACCCGTCCCCTAAAACGACTTTTATCATTTTTATAACATTTCTATGGGAAAAACCTCCTGCTACTCCCTGAACTCCCTGGATATACATATTATAACATCTAACAAGCAGCATAAAAAAGTTCCTCACTCATACAGGTGCCTCATGCATATCACAGTACTAGTATATACTTTGTAGTATGTTATTTGTAGCTTGGGTCTGTGCAAATGATTTTCCTTTCCGTGGCTATAACTGGGACATTGTGAAACATGGTAATGAAATCTGGATGCAAGAAGTAAATTATATTCTTACTGATTAACAATTAGGAAACTGCCCTCCTGGTTTGTTCCACAATTTCGCTTCTGAGCATATCTCATGCTGCAATTGGTTAACAGATGGATAAGATCTCAAAATGACTCTTGGTCTTGGTAAATGGACTGCATTTATATAGCGCTTTTAACCAAAGTGTTAGACTAGGCCTTACATTCACACACCGGTGGTGGAGGCTACCATGCAAGGTGCCAACCAGCTCATCGGGAACAATTTGGGGTTCAGTGTCTTGCTCAAGGACACTTCGATGGGGTGAGGAGGACCCGGGGCTCGAACCGGCAATCCTCCGGTTCCCGAACGGTAGCACTACCTCCTGCACCACCATGGCCTCTTGGTGACCCTCTTGTCCCCTCCTTCATACGAGAACCATTCTATTTCAGATCGATATTTAGTGGGGTGCCCTGTGATGGGTTGGCACCCCATCTTGGGTTGTCCCCTGCCTTGCACCTTTTAGGATAAAGTCTGGACTCCCTGCGACCCTGAATAGGATAAGTGGTTACAGAATATGGATGGATGGAGGGATGGGTTAATGGCGTGACACAGTGTCTCTATTGGCAGCATCATTGGTAGTGTCTGTGTCTGTGTCTCTGTGTGTTTATGGTTCTGAACTTGTTACTTTTTAGCATTTGGGAAGTTTTCTGGTCCCCACAATATGAACCTGAATTTTATAAAAGTCTGTGAATGCAATCCAAAAATTAAAAAAATGCCAAAAGACTAATATTATTTTGGTTACTTATTGTTAAGGTCGGGGCTGGGTAAGTGTTATGGTTATGCCCAAAGAAACGAATGGAAGATTCCCGCAAAGATATGAATACAGACCCATGTGTGAGGCTTGGCATAGACTGGCCTTGTGTCTTGGACCAGCTGCAGCCCTCAGTATGACCCTGTACTGTTGAAGATGGGATGGGTGGGTTTATTTTCCTTTTCAACAATGTGAGCCATGATCTGGACTGTTGCAAAGCCCCTTTTAGGGTCTGCTAGCTATAATTTTGAGACACATGGTGTAAATTCACTTACTGGCTTCAATAAAGGATGCTAAGCGGCGTGCTGGAGTCTGAGTGTGGGAGCGCATTGAGAGTGGGCTGCTAGCACAGATGGCTAATAGACTGGCGCGCACAGCCAGAAGAGGGATATGGCTAAAGACGGTCTCCGATGTTCAAGAAGGGTCTGGCACAGCCGTTAATTAAGGGTTGATTTGGATAGGAGCGGCCTCCTCAATCTCTGTCTGGGGGAGCCCATTTGTGGAGCAGGCCATGGGGTGACGGACCCATGGATTTTTAATGACCTCATTGATCCGGAGCCACGCTGCCCTGGTAAATGAAGCATACTGAAGACCGGATATCCATTTCCTGTCCATTTTCTCAATTCAGAAGCACTGAAGGTGGATGTTTTTTAAAAACTAGAACAGGGCTGGGGAAGCTGATCCATGGAGAGCCGGTGCAGGTTTTTGGGATAACCATTCAATCAACCAATAATAAAGCAGGGATAAACTCCAGTCCTGGGGACCCACTGTTACTGGCTGATTGAGAGGTGACCCCGAAAGCCTGGCCAGTTACAAGTATCCTTATCATCAGTGGCTGAGAAGTTCAAGGAGGCAAAGTGCAGGACCTTGATCATGTACAGAGACGGCCGTAATAAAAAGGTCAGAGGGGCAAGTGTAACCATCAGATCAGGACATCGCACAGGCAGAAAGCATGCTGACATTTAAGGGACACCATCAGGGAGACAGGGACTCAGAACCACTGACTTCCAGTATCGTATCTCTGATTGTCCAGATAACCCTGAGGCCCACTGTAGTCATGTGGTCTAAGAGGGTTATCCTGATTGGACTGACAGTGCCATGGGAAGATGGCTGCCAAGAGGCCTCAGATAGGAAAGCCACGAAGTACTAAGACCTGGCCCAACAATGCAGAGACAAATGGTGGCAGGACTGGCTATTCCCAGTTGAAGCTGGCTATAACAATTTCCCGGCACAGTCTGTACAGAGAACGTTCACAGCTCTGAGACCAGTGGGAAGAGAAAGGAAGACAGCTGCAAGCAGGATGGGGGAGGCAGTGGAGGGAGTCTCTTGTTGGCATTGGAATAGGTGTGAGAAGTCGAGCTGGAAGCCAGGAGAAAATGGGCAGTGACCGAGCAGCACTGCCCGTCCATAGGGCATCAAGGGTCAGGGTCGAAATCTCCGACGAAAGTCGGAAGCCATCTGATGACATCTTCTGCTGGCCGACAGCTACAATCACAAGAAAGTGATGAAGGTACGTAATGGTGATAGGGGGCCATGGCCAACACCCAATGAGAATATCTTTCATTTTGACATAATAAAACACAAACCAATAGCAACAATAATAATAATGATAATAATAATGATTTTATTAATCCCCATGAGGGAATTCCCTTTTCACTTACCCCATCTTACTCTCCATGATGCACAGACACACATGTAGGAGAAAGCAAGACATCCACCTGCAGCGCCTGGGGATTTTAATACGAGAGAATGACTGAATTCCCGAAATTCGGTTATGGCTTTTGGTTTTGGTGCCACCACCAAATTTCCAATGGCCCCATCTGGCCACTACTGTGAAAAATTCCTGCGGGGGGGTGCCAATGAAGGCACAAGCATCTACGTGCATCTAATAATTGTTTTGGCATATAGGTAACAAAGAAAAAACATATTTGGATGAACAGCTTACAAGATTTTTACCCTGTAATCTTAAATTCACTTGTTCTGTACTCTTTTTCAGTCATTTCTAAAATCCTTCGACTGAGATAAACAACGTGGGACCTCCCCAGCCTGACGATTGTATTGGACTGTGAGAAACCCTCAGACAGATGGGAAAAGTACAGACCCATTGGCTGAAATTAATAGGGTCAAATTCATCGCAAAGCAATCAGAGTTTCCATGGTAACATCGCTCACCCCAGTTTCAGGGCGCAATCCGAGCTGTGGGGTCCCGCGGCACTCCCTCCCTAAGGTCAGCCATTGGGTAGCATTGGGAAACGCTACATCGAAATCCAGGGACGCACGGTGCGCGGGCGGCATGTTGACATCGTAAACGACGAGCGATTCCCCCCAACGCCCCGCCATAAGTAGTTCACTCTCCAGGAAGTGCAAGCGTAGCTTTTGTTGACCCAGCAGCAGCACAGAGGTTCTCCTCATTTGACAAGCAGGGTGCCGCGGCACTGAGACCTGCAGCCAACAACACCGGACCCAGGCTTCGCGTGGCGTACATTCAGCACTGAGTTTATTCATGAGACCGGAGCTGCAACATAAACATTGATTTTCAGACTCGGATGGCAGACTCGAAATCAATAAATCTGCCACAGAAACATCATTTAAATAAAATACTATATCATCACCCTGTATTGTACTGATGGAGAAAAATAACACTAAATTATATATTCTAAATGAATTTTCATAGTATATATTGTAGTTTTTTTTTATAAAAAAAAATCACAATCACACTATAAGATGAACAGTCATCAGCTGTCGTCGTGTTTTTCAGAAACGACAACAGAATCAGTCTCCTTCTATTGTTCCATCCTCTCAGTTATGCACAGAGTGGCTACAAGCAGCCTGGCCAGTCTCAGCACTATGTCTGAAATCCCAGTGCAACAGTGCGTGGTGAGTACAAAAACCTCTTTAATTCTAAGGGAACATTCTTTTGTTATGTTGTGTGGGTAAAGAATCATGGAAATCACAATCACATTGTCTCTCACAAAAGTTGGACTTTGCAGGAGTTTGCAGAAGCAACTAAATATAGTTATTACTTACTACCAGATCCATGTATACATTTGTTACAAAATCGCATGCAAGTGTATGAAAAAGGTTATCTGTGTAAAATCAATTCAAGTTAAGCGCCCTCTGGAACGATTCACACACCCAGATCTGACACAGACCAATGGGATCCAACAGTCCCCAAGGTTATGTGCTCATTAGTTCTGGGTTATGGCAGGTCCCACCAGACCAGCAGGTACACAGTTTAGTGCCTCGCAATTTTGCGGCCGATCCCATTTTCTCTCTTACTCACTCCCACAACCTGCAGGAATGGAGCCGCACACATTTATGGAGCCAGGATTTTCCTCAAAGGGGCAACAACAACACCCCAGTCTGTCTGTGTAAGCTGCATAGAAACATTTTTTCTGACTGATGCTGGAAGACCTTGACAGAAATCTACTCATAATGGAAAAAAACTGCCCTGGTGACAACAATTCGTGATTATGAGCATGAATTTATTTTTTGACAGCTAATACTCTGTGGGTAAGACTAGTTTTTGTCTAAATTTGGCTTAGCAATAGATATGGATAGATACACTGTGACACCAAGGGTCATTTACGGAGGCTGGTGTTTATACATGCAACAATCAATGGCTCGATGGTACAATAAATACTGACGAGAGCCAACAAATCAACTGTAGGTAACTGCACATTTCCATTTTTATATGAATTGTATGAGACACTTGATTATTTTACATGGTCTTATGTTTATATATAACACAATGGTCTAACCTCCATATTCATAGTAGCTATATATGAGTTCTATTATGATGGTAATAGTCAATTTTAAATGCATTATCTATAGCAATGACTATACTATGCCATTTCAAATGATATCTGTTATGGAAACAACATTTATAAATGTGCCCTGTTTTAAATGTTGTGTTCAAATATTGATGGTAATGTGACTGATTGCAATATACTTATGTTGCCATTACCAGTGCCTATTTTCCACTCTTAAATTGGTATGATGATAACTGTGACTCTCACCAGGAAAAGGGGTGGGAAATGATGACGACGATGATGAAGATGATGAAGGTGATGAGTATGAAGGTATTGTCATATAATCTGTTCCCCCCCCCCCCCACATCTGTCTGTGATGTCTATAAACAAACTCACAGATAATATGAAGCATCTTTCATCAGTGGGTCTATTGTTTTGTTTTTTAAATAAAACGGCTTTAACGAATAGTTGCAATGTGCATATGCAGCTTGCCACAAGAGGGCGTAATACCAGGGAGAAACTTTCCCCACAATCAGTCACCGAAAGGCCTAAAGTGCAGAAACAGAGAGCAGCAAAGATAGCGCTTCTAGGGAAAGGTTAAGGCATGAGTTGTGTATCAGTTTTCTCTAAAGGGCGGTGTGTATGATCCAGCCCCCCTTGCTGGAACTCCGCTCTGGGTGCTGTGTTCTGGCACCGCCTTCCCATTAACTA
>JAABNY020000048.1:7638670-7652178 GCA_015164015.2 Brevimyrus niger
GGCTTTATGGAGTGGTTCAACTCACTTGTCAATACAGGATCTTGGTGAGAAATTAATGCAAATCTGGATGAAAATAAAGGGTGAGATGTTGCTTGTGTAAACAATGCCATGACAAATGTGCGTCATAATCAAAGCTAAAGGCGGCCCAAGAAAAAGTTCAAATGGTGAATTTTTTTGCCCAGGCAGGGTGTGTGTGTGTGTGAGTATTAGGGCTGTCAAAATTAACGCGATAAGAGTAATAAAAGATAAATTCATTATAACGTAACTAGTATTTTTGATGCCATTAACATGTGTTGAATCAAATGGCAGCTTGGGAAAAATAACGAACAGAGAAAAATGTATTTTGAATGGCAGGTTCAGCTTCAAAACTCTGTTAGATGGGTCCATCGACAAGACCAAAGATATTTGAAGTTACTGTCAATGTGAAATGAGTTATGACCGAAGTACATATAGTCTTAAATACCATACCAGGCTGTGGCTCTTCTCAGAACAATAGACACATTCACATTTTCATGTTTCAATATATTAGAATGATACTTTCGTAAATATATTTATGGTTTCATATTATAATTTGTCATTTAGGTATTTCTTTAGCTATATGTGAATGAGGCAGTCCGTCACACGCTTCTGTGATATCTTAAGTCAGTCACTCTTGTTCTTTTTATTACACAAAGCTGTAAAAATATATTTAGTTTCTACCTATATATATATCTTAAAATCAGACGATTCAAGGTTTCTGATGGTGTTTTTTAAATGTTTATAAGACAAAAACTCACAGTTATTTAAATGGTTTGGCGAAATTTTTGTTATACCCCACGGACGGGACTGCCGGCTCCAGAGGGTTTAACTGCATGTTTACATCTTTCTCAAAGTCATTCTCTACGAGAATATGTCTCTGGTCAAATGATATCCTTTCTGGATTTTTCTTTAGTGTCCAAGATTGGATAAGCTTATTAAGTTTATTGGGATTTGTAATTCTTTCATAGTAAATCATCATCAGGCCTTCCCAGATCTTCATAAAATTATTATATTTTAGGAGGCTGCCTCATGAAACTGATGGAGAGGAGAGATAAAGAGTCAGCCAGTCCCTGGAGGAATTGGGGTTAAGGGCCTCGTACAGGGGCCCAATAAGTGGATTACTCTGGAGACCCAGGTGTTTGAACCAACAACCTTCTGAGTCCCAATTCAGTTCAATCAAATTTTACTTGTATAGCGCATTTTCACAACATAACAATACAAAGTGCAACAGTGGCAAAACTCCCTAGAAGGAAGAAATCTTGGGATTTATATCCCTATAAGCTAAACTAAACAAGTGTGATTTTAGTCTAGACTTGAATATTGAGAGTCAGCCTGAACCTCGCACATCGGCTGGAAGACTATTCCGCAGCTGCGGAGCTCTATCATATTTATCTATACAGTGGTACCTCGGTTCTCGAACTCAGTAGAACTCTAATTTCTTTAAAGTCGAACAAACCAGTTTGCTCTGAATATCAAAAGTCAAACCGTGAACGTTGACCTACTATAAATTGTACGCGCCAGGAAATGAGTCATACTACAATGCTGTGGTGTTGAGGAGCGGAGAGCAAGCGAAAGAAGCGAGAGCAGCCAGGTTCCAAAGGAAATGGGGTTTATTCAGGGGAAAACAGATGGGATTACTCACACGCGTGGATAATGAGAGGGCGTGGCAAACACGAGGATCGAACGAGCAGGTCATGACAAATGCAATCCTTACTTGAATGCCTTCTTCACAAACTGGACGATTAACCAGATAAAGCAGCGCAACATTACAGTAACTAACAATAAATAAACCACTAATTTACATGTACTGTTAGAGCATTTATGTCATTTATTTAAACTTTATTTTACCAGGCAAATTAGCTGACAACCAGTTCTCACTGCTTTACGTGATCTTCAGGAAAAATAGCAGATTATGCATCGGAACTGCCTGGGATACAAACCTCATGTGTGTAACTCAACTTTTCAGCCAATAAGGAACCTCTTCACGGAGGTGGTTCCAGTTTGTGCAGCCGGGTGAGATGTCGCAATGCATCTAACCATAATGCATTGCATCAGGGTTAGAATGCCTTGCTTTAAGCCAGCACTGTAAGCAAGTCGAACGCACCCAATGACCGGACTGGGGAAACAAACCGAAACGCGGACTTAATACAGAGGACTAATGACAACAACCAGAAACAGCTGATCACATGGAGATCCGACATGAGGTTAATGAGGGGGCGTGACACCTGGAAGGAGCGGATGATTGGGGCAGGTCAGGGAAGATGTTGGGATAAGATCTTTATCGTTTTGGAAGTCATTAAGAAAAAAATGCTTTTCTTGCTTTATCCTGTTCATTTTGTGTTTAAATGCTTCAAAAAAAAAAACATATTTAGGTGTAATTTTGGGGGACTGGGAACCAATTACTTGGCTTTCCATTATTTTTTATGAGAAAAATTCTTTTTTATGATTCGATTCGGAGTCCGGAATGGATTAAGTTTGAGAGCCAAGGTACCACTGTATTTATGCTCCATGTTCTAATACCTTCATGCCAACCCACAGAGCTACCCCCCCCCCCCCTCCGCCCACACACACAAGTGATTTTAATGTATTTTACATGGAAAAAGAGAACAGAAAAAAAGTCAAAGGAATTTGAGTCAAAGCAGCAAACCTCCTATTATCATATAAAAAGTGGGCAGGAATGGCAGCATGACCTTGGAGGTTTGCGATGACGATGCCAGAGCAGGCCTGGTCACCGGAAAGGTGCGCGAGCAAGATGACGCCCATGATAAGCATCCATTAGCCCACACATTAGAACGAGGTGCAGATATATAAATAACCCCGGTCAATATTATCGCGAACAATAGAAAGACAACAAACAAGCACTCGCGTTCTTTGAACGGAGTTCAGTGCTGTACCGCAAACGTTCCTGACATTTTGTGCAAGGACGGTCTTTAGTGTTTTTAATTGCATTACTCCGGCTGTGAAGCCAGGTATCTCCGGGCAGCCCGATTATTCAGCCTTCAGATCCAGGGCCGCTGGCAGCCGCTGTGTGTCGAGTCGACATCCTGCCAGGCCTCCCAGATGCAGTCTGGGCCAAGCGGCACCTGCGCTCGCCTGCGGCCGCTACCTCATTCAAAAGCTCATCCCGAGCTACTTTGCCGAGGCCTAACGAGACCGTTTCAGCAAAAGCAGAGAGATGTCTGTGCAAAGGAACGAGGACGGGGGTTTAAGGGAAGCTGCACATACTTTACATCTGAATTGCAGAGAAACTGAATGACTTCATTTAAAGTACTAAAGTAGAACTTATTGCATTTTTAATTTAATTTGTTACTCGGATTGCAAACAGGCAGCAGATTTACACATCTTCCAGTAAACATACAGTTTTTTAAAAATAATAGCAGTCCGAAATGACTAGCCTGATCAATCACCGTTTTTGGTAGAAATTATATTTCTACATGGCAAATAACGTACTAGTATGTGTAGCAGAGTAATGGAATACCAACAGACCCAACAGTCATGACATGCATGCTGCTGATTATGTGTAACAGAAACATAACTTGAAAGGGGCGTGTTCAAAATAGAGCGGTGTGAAGTTCAATTAGGAAGGTCATTCATTCTGTGAAAAAGTAGGTGCCAATTATGGGCCTTTTTTAAGGAAGGAAGGCAGGTAATGTTGTACATGCTGGTTATAGTGCATTTCTCTCTAAAATTCAGAGTAAAATGGGTCATTCCACACATTGTTCGGAAGAACAGCATACCTTAATCAAAAAGTTGATTGGAGAGGGGAAAACATATAAAGAAGTGCAGAAAATGTCAGGCTGCTCAGCTAAAATGATCGCAATTGCTTTAAAATGGCAACCAAAACCTAAAAGATGTGGAAGAAAACGAAAAACTACTGTTGGAATGGATCGAAGAATAGCCAAGATGGCAAAGACTAAGCCAATGATCAGCTCCAGGAAGATCAAAGAAGGTCTAAAGTTACCTGTGAGCTCTGTTACAATCAGATGACGCCTATATGAAGCCAAGTTATCTGCAAAAAAAAAAGTCCATTGGTGAAAAAAAGACACATGCTGAGGAGGTTGCAGTTGGCCAAAGAACACACTGATTGGCCTAAAGAGAAATGGCACAACATTCTGTGGACTAATGGAAGCAAGAATGTTCTTTTTGGGTTTAGTGGCCGCAGGCAGTTTGTCAGACGACCCTTAAACACTGAATTCAAAGCCACAGTGCACTATGGAGACAGTGAAGCACGGTGGTGCAAGGAGACAGTGAAGCACGGTGGTGCAAGGAGACAGTGAAGCACGGTGGTGCAAGGAGACAGTGAGGTACGGTGGTGCAAGGAGACAGTGAAGCAAGGTGGTGCAAGGAGACAGTGAAGCACAGTGGTGCAAGGAGACAGTGAAGCAAGGTGGTGCAAGGAGACAGTGAAGCACGGTGGTGCAAGGAGACAGTGAAGCACGGTGGTGCAAGGAGACAGTGAAGCATGGTGGTGCAAGGATACAGTGAAGCATGGTGGTGCAAGCATCATGCAATGGGGATGTTTCTCATACTACGGAGTCGGGCCTATTTATCACATACCAGGGATCATGGATCAGTTTGAATACCTCAAAATACTTGAAGAGGTCATGTTGCCTTAATGACGAAAAGGAAATGCCCTTGAAATGGGCGTTTCAACAAGAAAATGACCTCAAACACACCAGTAAAAGTGCAACATCTTGGTTCCAGACCAACAAGATTGACGTTATAGAATGGCCAGCCCACTCCTTGGACCTTAATCCAATAGAAAACGTGTGGGGTGACAGAAAGAAATGTTGTTTCTGAGGCAAAATCAAGAAATGTAGTGCAATCATGGTGGGCTGGAGTACCTGCTCACAGGTGTCAGAAACCGGTCGACTCCGTACAACACAGATGTGCAGCAGAAACAGTGGTTATACAATAAAAAATTTATTCAACTAGTTAAATTAAAAATTTTCAAAGGAAAGCAAAATCTTAAAACATTTTTCAGTTCATACAGTAAACCTTTGAGTTTGAACCTTCACTCTCTATAAAGGAATAACACAAATGTGATAAATTTCTCTTCTTGTTTTGATTTGGAATACAGTTTTTAGTGTTCCCAATGCATGTGCATGTATGGAAATAAAAACTATTATAATGTATATTCAGCTTTATTCACTTTTTTAGACACACTGCTATTATTCTGTACACAACCGTATATATTTAACATATTCCCTTCTCAGTGCACCAACGATCTGGGAATCCAGGACTTACACAATCAACAATAAGGGGATTTTCATTTTTATGACGATGTGACTATAATGAAATGTGTCAAACATTGGTGTTACTCATGGGGAGATGGGTGGAAAAGATGTATTCAAAACAGTGTTTAAAACAAAACAGTGGTTGTTTAAAACAGTGCTGTTTTAAAAATATGAATATTTTTTTCGAGAGAATTCAGTTCTCATCTAACCTACTGACCAAGAGGGAAAAAATACTTTTAGCCGACGATTTCATATTCATATGCAAACGGGTGTGGCAACATTTACCGATGTGTTCACTGTTTATTTTTTGTTTAGCAATGTGGGTGTAGTCACTCAAGGGATCTGCCCTCTCCCCCCATATTAAAAACACCGTGACATCCTTGGTTTCAAAATCCTTCATTAATTGTCAGAAGTAAGACAATGGGGGGGGGTCATACTCTGATTATTATATGCAGGGTACAAGTTCTGGTCTCCATGGATGTTCAGTTTAAATTTGAACCAAAAGCATCTCAAGAAGCTGATGATGACAGTGAGAGATGATGGAAAATGACAACCATGAAGTTAAAGAAACTTTTAAACATACATTTAAAATAGCACAAGTGTTATGACCTGGTCAAGAGTCGAGCCGTAACACAAAACAGGGTGACAGTGTGTGACGTCACAATGCAAACATTTATTCGTGCATCAATGGATAGTGAAGATATGACAGACAGAAAGATGTCAAAAAATACAAAATACTAAACAAACGTTGGTTGATGTGGGTAGGTGTGCATGTGTGGACAGGAAACGGAATACTAACGGGACGAGTTGTATACGATCCAATGATCTAGTGCCGGAAACAATCAAGGATAACAAGAGAATCAGAAGCCAGCAGCACGGCAATCAGACATGAAAATGGGAATGGGAACCAACAATTACAACCGCAGCGAAAATGAAGCTAAGCTGTGGCTGGCCACTGTAACCACGGCAACCCCTTAAAAGGGCGTCTTCACGATGGATGTCGTGGACCTTCGGATGTGGGTTTAGCAGCAGCCACACAATGGAGGTTGACAGCAAAGAAACACCCCACACAGGCAAAAAACACACCAATCAGCATTAAGTTAGGTCTTTACTGGTTTCTCCAATTCACCCATTTTGTACATCCTGAAACATGGCTATGAATCACATGTAATCTGTAACCACATCATTCCCAGCATTATTCATAGTATTTCCACCAATTTTTACACCATCTGTCCATAATCTTCAGGTTTATGGATATTTAACAGAACAGAATATTTTGTATTATTCCATAATGATGTGAAAAGCAATCGAAAAGGAAATCTTTATCCACTTCCTTTCAGATATCTGTTTCTGAGTATTTTTGTGTTCCGCAGACAGGATGCAAAAGCTAAATATGAGTAAAGTAAAATTAAAAGTAATATAATTATTACTAAACATGCTTAGGGCTTTATTAAAACAAGCCAAATTCTAAAATGCTTTTAGATCTCAAGGTCTATAGGTTTCAAACGTTCACGGGCATGAAAGTGAAAGAGTGAACTGCAGTACTGGCAGCAGATGTGGGCTTGTGGTTCAGACAGCATTAGTGCACCTCACTAATGGCACATTATACTTTCAGCTTGTCTACACACTGAGTGAATCGACTATCAGCCAGCCAGCCTGCACCGTTCCCACACATTAATGTCACGGCCTACAGGCGCTATAAATATTTAGCTATTGCACATGATTCTTATTGAAATGTGGTCTATAATCTGCGGAGTTTAGGGGAATGTTATGATTCATACATTAATCACCATTTATTGGTGATCTCTGTGCATATACGCCCATCCATATTCTGACCCTGTTTCCAGTAATGCAGTCATGAGGAAGCTGTCACTAATGCCAGAGAGCACAGGAGCATATACACCCCCATCCAGGGGGGCCACCCCCAGAGGGATGCCAGTCCTGCACTGGGCACACATAGGTATACAGCCAGTGTTTCCCCTACCATTATATTGGGGGGGCGCCCTCCCGCCCCTCCTTAAAGGTCAAGTTAATTTTATTTAATTTTATTTTTTATATATGCGGCAGATCACAACAGAAGTCATTTAAGGTTACCTTTCCTATAGAACAGGTCTATACACTGTCCTTTTATTAAAACAAACTAAATAGCCTTGTGTTATTTATCTTATTTACTCAACAGCTTGTCATTTGAGTACACGCATTTACAATTCTCATGGCAGAGTTCAGGGTAATACATACGTTTGACAATGGGATTTTCTGCTATAAACTATTACTATTTTAAGCAATCAGCTATCACTTTTAAAGCCTAACGGTTAATGTATTTGCAGGTCAAGACAAACATCCGCAATAGGCTGCAAGGGGACCATCTAGCAGCCTGCATGTGGATCTTAATAAATGGACCAGACTTTTCTGACTTCCCATATCAAGAGGCTCTAGAAATGTTCTTCCAGAAGCCCAGATAGATACACTGCAGTGACAAAAGCTGCACTTTGTGGATAATCATCATAAAAAGAAATGTTCTGATATTTAGTTCAGTTGTTATATTGACCGCTATCAATAAAAGAAACACATGAACACCATGAATCATGTCGGTGTCCATCTGCCCCCCTACCCCCCAAGCTGTAAACTCAGGGGAAACACTGTCAGGGGTTACAGACCCCCAGCTTGTGAGGTGACAGTAGCCTTACTGAGAGACTTACTGAGCCACAGGGTAGTTTGTTACATTTTTCCAACATTTTCAAACACAGTGGCCTCATTTAAGGGCAGCAAAGTGTCCGTCTGGGTGTGTGGAGTAAACATGCTCTTCATATGTAGTGTGCTCACAGTGCACCAGTGAGTGTGGCCATGGTTTGTGAGTGTGTCCATGATGTTCCAGTGATTGTGTCCATGATGTTCCAGTGAGTGTGTCCATGATGTTCCAGTGAGTGTGTCCATGATGTTCCAGTGAGTGTTTCCCTTGCAATGAGCTACTGACTGCCCAAGGTGCCACTCATTCAACATTCAGACCGAGCAATACAGTACGATAAACTCAGGCCCAACCGTTCATCATTCACAGCGAGCGATACAGTACGATAGACTCAGGCCCACCCGTTCAGCCTTTTAGAAACTGCAAAAATATACGCAGTTCAGTCTGTTGTGTGATTTTGTCACCAAGCAAATTGTTATGGGACTGGCCTACCTGATTTTCTGCCGGCCCACCCACGCTATGATCTCTGGCTCTGCTGTTGCTGTGGGGGTGTGTAGGTCTCAGCAGGTTGGGATCCTCTGCTAGTCATCAGAAGGTAACTAGTTCAAATCCCACATTCCAGCGTGCCAAACTTTCTTAATTATACACCCATGTAGATAAAGGTGTCCGTTCACTGAATTTATGTGAATCTTCTTAGACAATTTTTGACGAATTTATACGACAGTCATGCATTTCAGAAAGGAAGCTGTAATGCTCCTAGTATTCCATTTTGCAGTTTGAAATGGCAGCCATTACAGTGGCTATTAGGCCAAGCCGCAAACAGCGCATTTCTTCAGTGCTGTCGGCCTGTGTGTCTAGCAGTGTGTGCCGCTATAGAGGTTCTGCTGGTGATTTAAACTCCAGGGAAGCAGGGGGATTCATTAAGCGGAGACGAAGCCACAATGATGTGAGACCGGCTGCTAGCCATGGACTCATAATGACACTGTGGTGATGAGGGCTGCCTGAGCACCGGACCATGCGGGAGAACATAGCACCAGCAGGGAACCGCCAAGGGGTCCCGGCCGCCATCGCCACGCACTGGAACTGGAGGTGCATGAATGAGAGTCAGGAGCACAGAGTTTGCCAGTGCGTTTGTCCATCCTCTAGACGTCCACTGCAAGCTGGATGTCTGCGTCCAGTTAATAACCTGCCAGTTCAGGGACAGATGGATCTGAGTGGGAGGCAGAACAAAAAGCAGAAAGGGCTAAGTGCTATAAGTGCTATGTTGATAAATAACTAGATTACACAGATTATGGATACCGAGCGCAGTGCAGAAAAGCCTTGGGCCTTCTTATGATAGACTATTGATGGCTTGCAGGCCAATGATATCACACTGGGGTGGACATTATTGTCTTCTGCAGTGAGAAAGCATCTCAGCACTAGAGGCCTGAAGATGGAGATTCAGTTTTTCATTTGAAATATTTTGCCCAGAAAATAGTAAAGCTACGCAGTAAAGCACTACAAGGAGAAAAGTTGAACTTGTACATAAGGCAGACGTCGCTTCAGCGAAACTGCTGCCGGGAAGAAGTCGTCTATATATACCAGCCCCGAGAGAGTGCTGTCACGTCACCCCTTAAGGACTCCTGCAGGCGTAAGACTTCTTCACTCCTCCGGCAACTAACCCCAAGGGAAATGCTCAAACACTGAGCAAACAATTTCTTGTATAAAATCCAAGGCAAATTTTCTTTTAAGGAAACATTTAATTCCCTAACTTTTAGCTTTACATCAACGCCGAAGGAAATTTTCCATCTCAGAAGGTATATTTCCCACCTGGAGATGTTTTTCGTCCTCATATCCTCCAGAAATGATCAATAACCCTGAGCACATCTGTCACCTGGCTGCACACTTCCTGGCCCAGTGTCTCCTGGGGCGTGTCTGAGTCTGTCTGTATATATTACTGAGAACATTAGCAGGTGCTTTTAGGACAAACCATAGACTGCAGTACTCCTACTGTATATCGTCAGGAAATACTATCATTACTTATACCTAGGCTTTAATAAATACTGTTAATTGGTCCAGGGAGGTCACATGGGTGTTGATAATTTTTGTGTCCCGTCAGAGGTGATACCAGCAGCCTAATGACAGTTATTAATATTAGTCTGCATTTATGTTTTATTAAGCATGTTAATATAAAAATCTGTGTGACTTTTTACTCATAATTGGGCAGCCATTGTTACCAGCATAATTTTCAAATTCAAAACACAATGGTGTGTCTTTTTATGGTTCCTATGGTAACGTAACGGCCATGCCGTTCCCAGTCGGTAGCCTGACCAGACGTTCTATCCTTATAGGAAGTATATTTTTGAGAGCGCACTAGAGCAATGCTAATTAAATGCTTTGCCTTGGGCTACATTACACCAAGTAGTCGTTGATTATATTCATATAACCACACACCTCATGGTGTGTCCCTTATATAAGCATTAGTAAGGGTTGCTGAAGGCTAGTCAATCACAGGGCACTCACACAGACTGGACAATCAAGTGTCACTAATTCATCTCAAGTTACCTATTTGTGTGAGGAATCCCACTCAAATTGTGGGCAGACCTACACAAATGTCCACACATCTTTCACATTAGATCTTCCACATCACATTTACTTCTGTGTTGTTGCGCTGTCACCATAAATCTTTGCAGGATGGTTTAACAACCACATGTGAATCATCTCACACTATGCAATATTACAAGAAACAAAGTTAGTAAGTAATATAGTATCATTTGAAACAGAAGGTCGTGGGAGATGTACTCAGGTTAACTATACATTTATAAATGTACATACAATAATAAAAACAAAATTTTCATACTTTGACCCCTGGCAAGTAGATGGTGGTTTCATACCATTTCACAGAGTATTTTGCCCTTTTAACAATCGCAGGAAAGGGGGGATTGAAACCGGGAGGGGGTTGGGGAATCCTCTTTAAAGTAAATACCACACCCCCCCCCCCCCTCCAGGATGGCCTTATCACCAGAGATTCCTTTATAATGCCCAGGCTCAGTTTACTATTTGAAGAACAAACTTGGGGTGCAATGAATCATGGCACTGGTCTCCATTGGCGAGGATGTAACTAGTGTACCCTTGGTATCTGGGGATTTTTTTACCATCCTCTGTACTCCTGTTCTTGGTGCAAAGGAAAATGACGCCCCATGATAAATTTTGACAAGCATGGCAGTAGATGGATGGATGTTCTGAAAATCAAACACAGAAAAACTAATGAAAGGCCTGAAATTAATTAGCAGCACTTTCTGTCACCCATCCCTCACTCTCTGCTTCCATTGTCTGGTGGTACATATAATATAATAAAGAATATATTAATCACTTAATCAGGAAGCATTGCTATTATTGATAGGGCAGATGTCTAAAAAAGTATGTGTAAGTAATGCAATTTTAAGGAATTAAATTAAATGGAAGAAAACGGTGAGGTGACCTATGAGACATTTAAACTATCCATCCATCTTCTGTATCCATGCATCATATTCAGGGTCACGGCGTAGCCCCTCCTACAAGACCCACCCAGGGTGGGGCACCAATCCATCTCGTGGCACTTTGATAGATAAGTAACTCAGTGGGACTGTGTGGGGAAAACATAGAACCCACACATGGAGCCAGGGAGAAGGCTCGAACCCAGGTCACAGAGGTATGAGGTTACAGTGCTCCTCCCATATTTAAATTATTTAAATATAAAGAGAAAAATAAAAGGCATTTCAGAATAATTTCTGCATGAAATACAATAAGTAATTATACAAAAAAAATGGACTTTTGAAAGTCCGCAATGAAAAATGTACTTATATACTTTGATTGTGAAAAATAATGACACAGTGCCACCTACTGGTGAAAAGAGAGCACCAAGAACTATCTGTTTATTTATTTATTTACTTCTGTATCCATGCAACCGCGCCCCTCGGTAGGAGAAGCAGCTAACTACACCACGTTTTCATGTTTGAAACACGACGACAGTTACAGTTATGAGAGCTGCAAAAATGGGGAGATTGTCCTTGGGGGGGGGGAGTTCATGTATTCCACAAAGCAGCATTTCTTTAGTAGCCAGATAACTTAAGTGAAACGTAAGTATTGTACAATAAGAATGCCTCTTATATCTCTTCCTGTTGGACAGTTTGGGTTAAGTTATCCACGTTTGGCTTAAGTTATCCAGCTAACTAGGAAATCCTGCTTTGTGGAATAGCCCTCAGATGTGGCTTTGAACAGTATACACTCTAAAATAACCTTGAAATGCGTACTCATGTTCATACCAACCACTAAATCCCATATTTCTTGTCTTGACTAAATCGATATACACAACACCCAAACTCAGATTGCTGTATTCTAATGCTATTACTCTCCATAAGGCTCATTCTAAAAACGGTGGCTCTGTGCTCTAATCTATGCCTCAGGGACGGCATTTTTCAAGTGAGCTGGGTCCAGAACATGCAAATCATGTGAAACTACTGAAACCTGCAACCAGAGGCGCAATGCATGGGGGGCCTATCAGCACTGTAACAGATGGCTGGGGTAAACTTCAGTTCTCCCAGATGATATAAAACAAATGGCACCACAAGCAGAGCACATTCCTGTCTGCCAAAACAAACAACAAACCCCTCTCCTTGCCAAATGGCTTAGAAGCTGCCTCTTAAATGAATGACAGCATTATTTGATGGATGTATTCAGTTTCAAGGTCTGCCCACAGCACACTGAAAAAGTGTTCAAAGGCACAGAAAGCAATTATATACGGGGTTCAATATCACACACACACACACACGCACACACACACACACACACACACACACACACACACACAGACACAGACACACACACACCAGTCAAAGGTCTGGGCAGACCAAGTCACCTACAAACGAGAGTGCTTGAGTGTCAGAGTGATAGATCTGACCACCTGATCTAAACAGTACAGATGGTTTTGGAGGAGCCTGACCAGAGAGTAAAGGAAATGCAGCCAATGAGAGCTCAGCATTTGCGGGACCTCCTTCGGGGTCGGCCAGTCCCGGGAGCAATCGGGGTTAAAGGCCTCGTTCAGGGGCCCAATGGTGGGATCACTCTGCTGACCCAGGGATTTCAACCAGCAACCTCCCGAGTCCCAATCCACAGAGCTACCCCCATGTAACAAACTATTTTTTTTTTGTTTAATACTTTTTTGGTCAGTGCATGTATGTTATTTTACGGTTTTGATGTCTTTATGATTATTTTGTACTGTTTTATGCCTATTCCATGGCTCCAGAGGCAATTTTAAATGCCTTGAACAGGATACAGTCATGTTACAATGAAATTAATAATTACCACATGATACAGTGGGGGTGTATTTGTTACCTTTGTGTTTGACAAATTATTTATTTCTCAGTTGAAAAGTATTATTTCTTAGTTGGTGGTTATTTTAAATAAATTATTTAAATGTGTAAATTTTAGATATTTGTTTTCTTTGTTTTTTTGTATTCTGATTTATGGTCGGGGGCGGCATGGTGGTGCAGTGGTTAGCACTGTTGCCTCACACCTCTGGGACCCAGGTTCGAGTCTCTGCCTGGGTT
>JAABNY020000048.1:7652278-7667805 GCA_015164015.2 Brevimyrus niger
GTCCAGGGTTGTTCCCTGCCTCGTGCCCGTTGCTTCTGGGATAGGCTCCGGACCCCCCGCAACCCAGTAGGATAAGCAGTTTGGAAAATGGATGGATGGATGATTTATGGTCAAGAATTGAACCTGAGTTTTTCCAGACTCAGACTGGGCTACCCATTACACTTACCATATTAGAAATATTTTTTGATTATTTAAAAAGGAAAATAATCCTTTCTCTAGCATGGGTATTAGAAAATGGTAAATCAAAAATATATTTCTTCCAATTTAAGTGAAAAAAATTAGGTCTGTCAAAATTAAGGGGTAACGCGGATTAATTCATTATCACCATTAATTTGATTGAAAATTTTAACGCAATTAACCCATCTGCAGCGCACTTCGGGTAATTTTGGTGCGTTCCATTTGCCCTTGGGACTCGTATTCCGAGTCGTACTCCGGAGTTTTGAAGCTGGAAGTGACGACATGCGCGCTCCCGATCTCGGAGATCCGAGAAGTATTAACTCGGAGCAGCACATAGGATCCCGAGTTCGGATGGCTGTACCTTTTATCAACAGTAGGGAAAGTTGTAGTTTGCTGTTCACTAAACACTAGTTTTAGTCTACTTCTCATTTGTGACTTATTAAATCGGTCGAACACACTATACCCGTCCAACTTATCTGTGGACGTGTTGCTACGGAGTTTTACTGTATACGTAAAGCACCACGCGTAATGTGTTATCAACTGATATTACTAACAATAGCAATTAACCGGGCTACAATTGGATTTCATGATTAGTCTGATTATTTGTTTTGATTTTGTTGTGATTTACAGTCGTTCAGGCTAATTATAAATAAACGAAGATAAAGACCATTTAAAATGAGGTACCGGCTAAGCAAAAAATCTTGCTTTTTGATATGGGTCCATGGTATTGTACTTCTGTGGCAGATGGAATGCATCCGACTCTTGTTCAAGATGTTCAGTAAACATGTTAAGTGCACATATTTTCCCTTTTTTCTTGAGTCTGTTTAGTCATGCAAAATGAAATGTGATTAAAATGAATGATATTTAATCGTGATTAATCGAAATTAATCCTCAGCAACCTTGTGATTAATCTGAATAAACATTTTAATCATTTGACAGCACTAATATATATATATATATATATATATATATATATATAAAACATACCTATGTATTTTATTGTATAAAAAATAATCTAAGCCCTTCACTGTTTAATGACCTAAAGAAGTTTTTTAAAAATCCATTCGCGTAATGAATGACCCTTGCTGTCTTCCTTGATCAGGCAATTGCCATGTGAGAAGAACATACAAAGGCATGTTTTGCACAAATCTTATAATACAGTAAATAAAAATGTAAAATAATACAAATTTCTGTAAAAGTGTCTTAACTCTGCAGCTATCATTATTCTGCAATATAGTAAGAGGCACAATAGAATTTCTGCTTTGATTTTTCAGCTGATGCTGGTTATTCGGCCAAATAATACACTGTAAAAAATGTTGTTTTTGCAGGAAAACGTTGGCAGCTGTGGTTACCAGGGAATTCCTGTAAAAAATACTGTACATGTGTAAACTCTATGGAAACATCTGTAAATTTTACTGTATAATATGCGCCCTGCTGGTGCTGCAGGATTTTTTATCACCTTAGTGGAAAAACACCTTCTTATCAACTGACCAGAGGTGTTCCCATGAGGTGAAATTCTGAGGGTAGCACCAAATGTACTGCAATTTCAAAAGCTGTCTGACAAACCAGAAAATCCTGAGTTGTGTGAACTATTTCTCGTTGGTTCGTAACGCACGTAGCAAAAAGCAAGTGTTGATATATCATTTAAAGTTTTCCTGTTTCTCAATCATCTGTAAAGCACAAAATATTAATTTATAAAATGTAACACGGCTTCTTTCAGCATAAACAAAGCTGACCTGATTAAAAAATATATTCTTTTCACACCGTTATAGTCATTTTAACTGTATTGTATTGGTTTTTATATTACAGTTTGTCTGCGTTTAAACTACAGTAATTTGTTAACTCTACCAAAAAATATTTTTTAAACATATTTTTACTGAAGAATTAACAGTTGTTTTTTGTTTTTACAGTTTTTTATGTCATTATTTTACAGAGTTTCTCTGTTAGTTTCACGGACATTTTTTACAGTGTACTCTCATTAGGAATTTCTGTTATAGTTGAATGGCACAGAATGGGAAAATAAGAGCAGCAGTGACGAAATCAGTGAACAAGGGGTTTAATTGAAGAACACACACTGGAACACATCACAATGTCACACAACGTTAGGGACCGGACTGGGAAAACATACTTGAACGCGGATTTAAATACACAGGACTAATTAATAACAACGAGAAACAGCTGGTAACATGGGGATTCCACACGAGGTAGCGAGGGGGCATGGCACACGGGAGGATCGGCCGAGCAGGGCATGACAATTTGTGCACCACCAGTAGGGGGAAAACCCTGTTTGAGCAGACCCCATTTCACCTTTGCAGAAAAACACCCAGTGCCTTTAAGATTTAGGGATTTTTTGGGGGGGAGGAGGGAGTTAAAAAAAGTAAAGTCACTGGAGATTAGCAGTTGGTGTTGAAATTTATGTTCAGCTTTTTCCGGTGAACTCCACATTAAAGCCGAAGCTGGCTTTCCAGCAGGCAGAATGCACTATGGTAACCACAAAATCCCTAGAGGCAAATAAATATTGGAATGGTGCTTTCGAGGTTGGGAAAGAGGGCACAACTTCTTTGATGTTTCAAATATAATTCACCGAAGATGAGAAGGGGCAGCTCCTTCCAGCTGTTTGAGGAGACCGGACACCATCTCCCACGGTTCCGACCTGCTGGCTCTGCACCACATCTGGGCCACGCCACTCCAGGCTCTCCTGATTTAGGGCAGGGACCTACAGCAGATCCCTAAAACAAAAAAAGTGTGTTAATTGTGCAGTGACCAACTTTTGATGAGCATCGCTAGATTAAATAAAGGAAAAACTATGCAATTACTAGCTTATCTTGCTATAAATCTTAATCCAGATACATTAGATTCAGTTTTTCCTCATTCTTGATTGTCTTTTTGAGCAACAATCAATGCATTGAAGCTTACTGTGATAATGCATAAGAGTAAGTGACCCTCTGATATCAGCTGCACATGTTGCCATTTTAGTCCAAGTTTATTGCCATATGTATTAAAAATACAATGAAACACTTATGCACTTGTCTACCTTACATGAACAGCATACATAAAAATACTTGAATAGAAGTAATAGAAAAGACAACCTCTATAAGATTACAAAGCCTTGTTACACGGCCAGTGCATCACTAATTGCAAAAATGCATTGAATACTGTACTGCTGTTAGAATAAAAACTTGACAATGAAACACATACAATAAAACATATTTACAAATATGGTTTAATACAGATAGTCCTACAACCAGGGCTGTGACACTAAAGAACTACACAACTCATTGTGACAATGAGTTGCTTGATCAATGGCGGTGATGACTGTTCAGCAATTGTCCTAAGAGTTTGGGCCTGAAGGCATCAAGCCTGAGCATAGTACTACTTTCAAAAAAAATTTTTGTACAGCTTTGCCATAACGAAGGTGCACCTCATTCCCAGTGTTGTATTTGAGCAATACTGCCCCCTAGATGAACTCAAGGTAGATTTAAGACACAGTTCTCTATGGAAAAAAAAACCTCAGCATGTACTCCATGTGTGAGCTTCTGATGCCACACAGTAAGCAAGAGAACAACTCTGTATTGTTTCTATGAGGAATCGTGATGATATATATATAAAAAATGTCATTATTAATTCCTAATAGCACACCCAAAACCAATTACAATACAAAACTAAATAAGTACGGGCTGCTGTCAGATCCAAAATGGAAACCGTCATTTTAAATGATTCACCATCACAAAACCCTCTAAATCTGTATACGAAAGATCTCTTAGAAATGGAGAATGGCCAACAATTCATTAACATTTTGGGGGAGCAATATAATTTTCGTCCTAATTTATGGCACTAGATAGTAAGCAGTGAACAGAAACTCACTTCTGGATTATTCCAACAATTCTTTTTTAAAAACTGGTTTGTAAACCTCTAATAACACCCGTAATTAAGCACAGCACATTCTTTGTAGCTGCAAGAAATTATTTGCCCATTTCAGCTAAAGGATTGATAACAAACTACTGTTGCTTAGCCCAGTCAGAGCTAGATAAGATTTTAACAAGTCTGAGCTATTAGTTAAGTTCTCCCCAAACCAGCTTGATGGGCCGATTGGCCACCTCTCGTTTGTAAACTTCTTATGTTTTTATGTTCTTAACCACATTCTTCAATCCCTAGTTCAGCGTGTAGGCTTGCACTGCCCCTGCTTTCCAAATTCTATGTGATGACATGAATTTAGAAATTTTAATAAAATACAAATATTCAGTTCTTTTGCATTTCAATTTGAATTTCAAACAATCTGCATCACATATTATTAAAAAAAAAGCCCATCTTACAAATGCATATTTTGGACAGGCTGCCTGCAGCCAATCACAAGTAGGGGTACATGCTGCACAGGATGCCTGCAGCCTATCACAAATAGGGGTACATGCTGCACAGGATGCCGGTGCATCAAAGGGCACAAACATACACATGCACAGGCAGCTGCGAGAATAACTGCATATCTTTCGACTCGGAGAGGAAAGCCACTGCAACCCATTAAGTCACATCATTTGAAACATCTAATCGAGAATTTTGCAAATCTTTAGAGGAAGAACGCCCTCTAGTGATTACACTAAGACTACATTGTATCTGAAAACAGTCTAAACAAGTTCTTGGTTTGGCATGCTGTTCAGGCCAAGCTGTGTTGTTAACATTTTACAGGCCTCATAAGAAAGTCAGAGCATAAACAAGACTTTGACATTTATATGTATTTCATCACTTCAGCATGACCCAAGTGCTGAAATACATATAGAAATTAAACGGCATATAGAAATGTATTTAATTCCCTTAGACTCCAGTAAATCATTGTTTATAAAAAGGTTGATGTGAAACCGTTACAAAGTTGAGTGTAGCTTGCTGACAATTAAATTGTTCTATTCCGGATGACTTAGGGAATGAAAACTGAGCCCAATTATGCTGTTCTGATCCTATTATAACATACTGATTTATTACGTCATAACTAGTAACTCATGTTCTTACGTCATTTGTGCAGACCGATGATTATTGACTGGTCTTGGAGGAGCCCTGATAAGCCATTTATTTAATGGATTCAACTGAGCTTTTACAAATTATGATCATTATGATCACTATACAACCTGAAAGTTACAATATTACACTGATTGCAGGTACAATCGTAAGAAATTAACTGTGACATTCATTTGGCTTATTAGTGGACCTCAGAGAAAAGTAAAATTCCTGTTAATTTAATATAGCTTGGAGCTCCTTAATTCTTCAGAAAATAATCTATGTACTATAGTATCAATGATCATATGCAACACTGTATTATTGAATTATATAAGCATAGCTTTATAACTGGCATTAAAAGAAGCATATATAATAAGTAAGTTAAACTTTTGCTGGTGAAGGCAACATGGAGATGCATTAGATTTGCTGCCTGGGACAGCCTGTAGGTAGAATTAGGTTTTACTGCCTTAAAAATAGAAAGAATATTTACACAACAAAGACTGGTGCTAAATCAATGACCGTATTTATTACCTGTTTTTATAAGTATAGTGCGCAATATAGGTCCATGAAACATGTTTTCCCAGTGCCCACGTGAAACACATATCAGGTAGATATGACTGCCACGACCTCTCAGATCGCAGATGTTCCTGCTCGGAATTGCCAGTCACTATATCGCCGTCGACGGAATATTAACAGGCTGTTCAGGTTCCTGATTAGACGCACCTGTTCCAGATTACCCGCAATTATTTAAAGCCTCCGGGTACAACGATCAGTACCAAATTTCATCTCTCGTTTTCAAGCTGTGGTCTGAGCATTAGTTGGACTGTGCTGCGTCGACCCCCTGACCTGATTACAGTTCTTTACCAGGAATGTGACCAGGGTTTCGAAAATAGCAATGTCTGGGAAACAGGGGCGTTTCATCAATCAAATTATTAGTACTCCCTTTCATAAGCTGTTTTTATTAATTACAACCCCTGGCAAAAAAATATGGAATCACTACTCTTGGTGGATGTTCAGTCAGTGGTTTTCCTATGTAATCCAAAGAAGAAATCACAGATATGACACAAAACCATTTTACCTAACAGCTGAACATTCTGCCTTTGTAAAACATACCTCAAAAAATAAAATGGCATTGTTCCAGTTAATGGCACAGCTTTTCAGACGAAGTAGAGGAAAAAGATATGGAATCACTCAATGTTGAGAAAAAAAATTATGGAATCACCCTGTAATTTGCATTTTTGAAACAAATACCTGCACAGGTCTAATTAGGAAAATTAGTCCTTAACAAGCTGTTGACTGCACCTGACTGACTGACAGGAAACATGGCCCCAACAAGAGAGCTGTCAGTTGAAACAATGGAAAGGATTTTAGAACTCCTTTAAGGGGGTAACTCAACACGGAGTGCGGCAAAAGATGTTGGTTGTTCCCAGTCAGCTGTGTCTAAAATTTGGAGCAAGTACAAACGAAATGGGAAGGTTGTAAAGGGGAAACATACAGGTAGACCAAGGAAGCCATCCAAACGTTAGGACAGATAACTCAGGCAATATGCCTTGAAAATAGAAAATATACAACAAAATAAATGAAAGACAAATGGGCAGAAACAGGAGCCAATGTTTGTGACCGAACTGTAAGAAGTTGGCTGAGGGAGATGGGATTTAGGTACAGGAAAGACAAACATAAACCATCATTAACACCTAAACAGAAGAAAACAAGGTTACAATGGAATAAAGAGAAGCAGTCATGGACTGTGGATGATTAGATGAAAGTGGTATTCAGTGATAAATCCCGAATCTGCATTGGCCAAGGAGATGATGCTGGAACGTATGTTTGGTGCCATCCCAATGAAACATATAAAGACACCTGCCTGAAAAAAGCCAGCAAATGTCTTCAGTCCTTCATGATGTGGGGTTGCATGTTAGGTAAAGGACCAGGACAGATGGCAGTAATTACCTTCACAGTAAATGTGCAGGTGTACATTAAAATTTTCTCATTCCATCAATCGAGAGTAGGTTTGGTGATGATGAAGTCATTTTGTAAGATGATAATGCATCTTGCCACTGAGCACAGAGCGTTAAAACTTTTCTTCAAGAAAGGCTTATCAACTCAATGACATGGCCAGCAAACAGTCCGGACCTCAATCCGACTGAAAATTTATGGTGGAAATTGAAAAAAATGGTACATGACAAGGCTCCACCCAGCAAAGCTGATCTGTCAACTGCTATACAAGAATGCTGGGACCTGACTGATGTAGATTGCTGTTTTTCATTAGTGAAGTCCCTGCCTTAAAGAATTCAAGCTGTCATAAAAGCCAGAGGAGATGCAACAAAGTACTGGTGCTAATTCTTATTTTTACTTTTCTGTTCTTGATTCCATAATTTCGTCGAGTGACTCCATATTTTTTTCCTCTACTTGATCTGAAAAGTTGTGCCATTAACTGGAACAATGTCATTTTATTTTTCTTTAGGTATGTTTTACAAAGCCAGAATGTTCAGCTGTAAAATGGTTTTGTGTCATATCTGTGATTTGTTTTTTGGACTACATAGGAAAACAACTGTCTGAATATCCTCCAAGAGTAATGATTCCATATTTCTTGCCAGGGGTTGTAGTTATGTGAAGTGTTATTTTCCCAATTTTTTTTCAGGTTAATATTTAGCTTCAAATTAAATTTTTAGCGCTAAATTACCGAGGTGGATACGGGCCTGATTTTGACCCAAAACTTGGATAACAATTTGACTTCTGGAAGTAAACTCTGCACCCAGGTCCACATTTTTCAAAGATGGGTAAGTACAAAATGATGCACAAAATGTGCATACACAACTTTCTACACAAAATGCCAGATTTATCAAACAATACTTTATAGGGGGAACATTTATTTAAGGGAAGTCCTGGACAAGCGTATGTGACATTTTGGAGAAACCCATTGTACAGCCTTTGTAAAGCGGAAAACTGCAGTTAAAGGAGCAAAATGACCTTGTGTGTATGTCAACAATTCACATAGCCTATTAAGCTGACACCTTCCATGGAAAACAATAAATCTAAAAATGTGAACTGGGATTTATTTCCCCCCTCTATTTAGGGCTATTTGTGTGGCTTTTGTGTTGGATAATGATATTTGAAATAGGCCTACTACATCTTGTAATGTTTTTCCCCATAAATTAAAAACGTCTGTGATTATCGCTACCATGAACGCAATTTCTCTGTATCCCTACAGGCTGTTTTTATGTGTAGATCAATCCATGCGAATATTTGACGCGTAATTCACATTGTTACATGAGTACCGGTAGTTCTCGGCTTTACAAAATAATTCATTACGAAAAAAATCGCTCCTTAATCTAAACTCGTAAAGCGATCGAGAGGTATTCTGCCATCAAAATGATATCAAAATGATTTTGGTTTCAACCAAAATGATAAAATTGTTTCCAAATAAACAAAGGAAACACGAACCTATTATTAGAACTGATGTTTAATCAAAACACACGTTTAAGCAAAAAAAAATCGTTAGAGAAACACACGTAGGCCTATTTAGTAAAATTCAGAATCAGTTTTGGTCACTTTGATTTTCAGCTGATCGCTCATGATCAGCGCATAAATTTAAAATGGGTGTTAATATTAACGGGACCAGGTTGGGTGAAACCAAGTGGTACAAATCTGGCACCATTGTAAATACGCCGTAAAGTGTAATGCTGCGCATGCGCGGACATGCAAGCTTCAAATTGGGCATGCGCCGTCAGATACCGCAAAGGTATGTGATTTGGACGTTGAACTTTGTGCATGATAGATCGTTGAAAAGTGTACGTCTATTAATTTTCTTGTTTGATAAACATGCTTTGGTCCCCAATTATAACATTTTGTTGTGTCTCTACCTCGCACTGTTCAGAACCTCTCTTGGTTTTTATTTGCAGTCGCTGTTGTCGAACTTGTGATTCTAACCTGTTGGGAGTTTCTCGTTTCCGTGCGTAGCGTATTTAGTGCTATTGGGTTTAACACCTTTGTTGAAATTTTACACAAGTATGGGTTTATTTAATATAAGTAGTGTACAATGGCATAATTATTCTTATAGCTAAAAAACGTTATCAGCAATCAGCGCTTATAGTATTTTCAGGGAAGTAAACAGGAAAAGGAAACAATAAACCTCGAAGTGTAAAAAGACAACAATTTTCTAACTACTGTACCTCCATTCTTCTCAGGGGTTTGCATATCCTGTTCCAGATGTCCTGTTTTAAAACAATAGGGTTCCGAATCTGATGTTTTATTCCATTCAACAGACGCTGTCAGGTTTCTGCAAGAAAATTACAGCAGAGGGCGCACTAACACCAGGTCAGCTTATAGTATTAATTGTAAAGGGTAGACATGAGGTTCCTTAATTCCAGTGAACAGACATGCACGTGTCTTCTTCCCCAGCTCATGTGTTGTTACGTGTCTCAGCAGGGACCCCTTGTGTTCCCCCAGCCTATAACACCAGGATTCTTTGGCTTTCAGCTGGATGTACCTATGTACAATCTGGCATGGGCTAGTCATGCAAAATCTCGATGGAAACCAACTCAGGTGTCTGGGTGCACAGAGTAATTATCTGAATCACATCAAATCTGACATAATGGGGTTTAGAATGAAATGTGTAAGGATTATTGATTTACTCTTTATTTTTTTACTTTACAGTCACATAAAACGTACATAGATCATTTATCATTTGTTTTCAGATTAATTTTTTATCAGTAAGTTGGTACATGTGGGCAGCTCACCTTTGCAGACACAGCTCTCTCGTTGTATAGGGGTCTCTGTTATTCTAGCAGTGGGATACCTGAACACACCAACCTTAAAAATCCGAATGCCTTCTTGTTTACGTACCAATCACCTCCAGCTGAAAAGCAACACATTATCTCGCGATTTGAATGTGCCATTCACGTGTTTTGCCCACTTCATATACTCTGAAATTAAAATCGTAATTACAGCAACAGTTGGAATCTTTACTTTGAACAGTCTAAGTATTGTCCCGCCTTTAATTAAACTTTTGGCCGGAATTGCTTACTATTTACACTTTTTAAAATGAAATATTACGATACTAGGTTTTACAGTTACAAATACAAAACACAAGTGCAAAATTGGTATGTCTTAGCTTTTCTTGGTGTATGTTTTAAAAATATCACGTAATTTTCCGTTGTCTGTGTAGCCTTGCGGGTTCAGATATATTGTGAAAAGTTATGCTGTGACGTGACTTCCTATGGCTGCTGGCATGTGCATCTGAGCGGGAGGGCGGGGGTAATTTAATGTCAGTTATGGTAAATTATGAGTGGCTGCATGTAATAATCACCGTGAAAACAAACTGCCTTCTTCCGTTTTACAAGGCGTGATTTAGAAAATGCCAGATGCATATTAGTCTCGTTCAGTTATAACTACAATCAAATTTTATTACAAATTGAAATTTAAAAGCCATTTCCAGGCATTAGTGGGCTATTGTAGTAACTTCTACTTATATGCACAATAGATTTTACTCATAATAAAAGTGTATTGTGCGTAAACGTAGAGATGTTAATTCTAGGTCTTAATGTCACTGCCATGTAACGTATCACTTAATTATGTCTACCTAGGAGTCATTGAAAGTGAAGAAGTTGCAGTTATTTATTTGTTTGTTTGAATGCGAATAGTTTCGTCAAGCATCAGCTTAATTGCTGGGAATGTGGTTGTTTACCACGGTAACACGCAGAAGTAGTGTATAGCGTATAGGAGTTTCCCGGAATGATATCAGCCTGTTCATTTATCTGTGCACCATAATGTGCAGAGACGTGTACATTTACAGTATAATTTACCTCGCGAAGCCAATTCAACCGTACACAATAAGCAGTGTACACACGAAATACTGGATTTTACGGAACAAGGCATCCCGATTCACACGTGGCAGGCGAAATAACTCATAAACATCCCCGACATTTAGCAAGTGCATGGGTTGGATCCCCATGGTTGTAATTAACATGTTAAATGTGATTTACTAATTTGCGCTGGGATCAGTGTCAAAATCCCGTTTACAGACATGAACGCAAGTTGAAGAAAATCTCATCATATGCAACCAATATATAATATTAAATTACACAGTTGAATTATGTACCTTGAAATATCATATATTAAAAGGGCTATTTTTTTTCCAACAGTGACGCTTTTCAGTTTTCTGGTAAAGAGGTCACGATTCTAATCTACAATTACGTGAAACATTCAGTTACATTTCCAATATTAAGCAATAGACTTCTTTTCACACAAAAAACGTCTTTTGATTGAAAGACCGTGTCGCTTAAAGCTATTTCCCTTATAACGTTTTATATAAAACACTAATCTCTACTGAAGACGGCAGCGATCAGCGCACCTCTTGCTTGCAGAGTTCGTGTCCTTGATGGATTGAAAAAGCAATTTTATAGAGGTCGTCGTGTTTTCGATGGCCCTTGTTTCACGTTTGTCCCATGAGTTGCGAAACGTACATCCCGATCTGCAGTCATGCACTCCAGCTCTGGGGGGAATTTCCATATTTATATCTGCTTTTCAGGTAGCGTCTTGCATATTAGCTACTTTTCTCTTAAGCTTGTAACCTTTGTTAAACTCGGACACTATTTCTGGGTTCGTGCCTAGTTTCTGTCAAGTGGTTTATTGCATCTATTAAATTTTTGTCATTTTGAAAATAATTGTGTGGAGAAAAAAATTAAAAATAGGCTACTGAGCCACTAAATATGACATGCTTAAACACCGAAAAAAGGCGCCATGTTATTAATGGAAGTCAGTTTGGTTAATTTTATTCGCATTTATGAATTTTCTGGTTAAGGTGGCTTGAGCTTTAGAAGTAGGCCTGTTTGATGCGGTTTACGTGTGGTTACGTGAACCGCATCATAGCAGTAAACGGTCGGCTTAAACGATGGATATTTACTTGTATGCAGCTATAAATATGTATGTCAGCGCCCAGATGTGTGTCTTGAGCATCCTCCACTATAGTTGTTTTGTTGTTTCACGTCCCCTGAGGCTCCTGCATCTTTTCTCCACCCCGTACATGTAATTTTTCCAATGCAGAAAAGCACTGGATTTGCATCTGGAGAAAAAAATGATTGCATGCGTTTCTTCTGACGAGTGTCTTCTATCGTTTACATTTTCTGATGCGCAGTTTTTCTTAAAACACAACAAGAATAACAATTAGATTGTTTCTAAATGGAATACTTTTCGTTCGTTGATCCTACTGTGCGTGAATTAGCTTTGCCGATATTGTCTCCGGCCGATTTCAGCCCAGCTCCACTTGGCTTTTTGTGCACAAGCGACTCCTGACTACTTACTGCCTTTTTCCCGTTGTGACTTTTCCCATCGACTTGGCACACAAACAAAGGGACTACGGGGTGTCTGCGAATACAAGCGGGAAGCAGATAAAATGTGCCCAGCAAGCATCGCCCCATCAGAAAACGCAGCTCCAGAATTCTAGGCTGGAGGCTGCTTCCTGCATTTCTGAACAGCCCCTTTTGTAATTGGAATCACGTTTATTAATTGGCACCGAATCTTTGGCGCAATCTGTGTACACCAGGGACAGAATCTGTTTATCTTGTTTAATTTTTAGTGCTCTTCCTCCATTACCGTTCCTCCCAGTTATACAGTGGGTTTCCGAGCAGACTGCCAGATTTGTAGTCATGTGAATAGGGTTGACGATGATTGGATTCTCAAGGGACAACGTGGGACACAAAAAGCCCTAGATTGCTTTTAACCCGAACCCTCCTTTGCGAATATTTGTTTTCGTTTGTGTTTGTGAGAGCAATGTAAAGATCATTATAAATCAGAACATCTAGGGCTTGATCATACAGCCGATAGACCAAAACGCGTGTAGCCCGCCTGGCTCTCGTGATGCGACATGGAGCGAGAGGCTGTTCTGGAGCAATCTGGCAGCGCTTCCCCCACATGGAAGCTGTCCAGCTCATGCAGCTCTGGTGAAAAGGGATGTTGACGTCGCGGACACCCTCACAAATGGCCCATGAATTTCCCGGACCCGGTACTGCACCTCGTACCATAATCGCACCACCTTTGTAGTGTTCCAGGCAGAAGCTGTATCCTGGGTCCCTCGTTGAGAACATGGAGACCACATCACCCTCATCTTGTTACCGGTAATGAAAAGCCTCTGCCTCAGTCTCTCTGGGCCACAGGCCAGCCATGAAGGTGAAATTCCCCAGCTGCTTCCATTGAAGCTGGATTCTCAGGGGCCACATCAGAGTCTCTGCAGAGTCTGCCTGGTGTTGCTCTTCTGTTAATAGTTGCCGCCCGGCCCGATGTCCGCGCACCAGTGCTGCAAGTGAAGTCTGCATGCAGAGGAAGCCGCAGCGACTCTGCAGACAATATTATACTGCATATGTACTGGTAACCTGACAGGACTGCGTGGGAAAAGAGTCATGTGTATATATATATATATATACATGAATAAATATTTAAAAATACACTGTATACAGTACCGTGCAAAAGTCTTAGGTAGTCAAGGAAAATGATGTTTAAATGTTCTTCATGTTGGTGTTAAATTACGATTTTAAGTCTGTCAAAGTGTGTCAGCTTAGCCATTTCAAAACCTCGTCCAAAGTCGCCCCAGTATTTGCAACAACCATACAACACAGTATTTTTTGACGCGACCAATGGCTAATCAATATCATTGACTTTTTTAGCCGAGTAAATAAATAGTTTTATTAACTGGTGAATTTACCAGGGTGCTCTGAGAGGAGGTGCTCTTCTAGCTGTACTACTCGATATCACTCACTTTTTGGAGAATGCGAGAAAGTTTTAACTAGTTGTGTTATTCTTAACTAGTTGTGTTATTCTTAACTCGCACATGATCTAATGTTAAATTGTGGGGGTTTTTTTTTGTTCAGAGCAAATGTGCACTTGCTACCCATATAAATAGCTTTAAACAGATTATCATCGTAATAAAAAAAAAAACAGCAAGATGATAAAAAATTGAGTACTGTTATGCATAATGTTAAAAAATAAATGTATATATGAAACCTTCTTTAAACAGCTATTTATGGTGTATTATAGATGAGAGCTTCATAAGGCGTTCATGATGAATAATACACATGGATATAATGGGTTGTACCTTTTTATAAATATTTATGGACTTGTTTATTATGCATTATGAATGTGTATAAATGACTAAAAGCATGGCCTTCGGTAAAGTGTTACCACAACATCCTTGAGGATGTAAGACGCGGTGGGGGTTTCACGCTCTAGTATGTTTACATTGATATGATGAACTGTCCCCAGGAGAATGCAGTAGGGTGGGTGTGGGGGCAGATTCCAAACCCAAACAGCTACTCCTCGTACTTTCATTCTGTTCATTGTCCTTGGGCCCTAAATTTGAGAAGATATGATTTGTACAATTATTTATGACTTTCGAAAATGCTCTTAACAGAAGATCTGATCAGGCTGACCTGACTACATAATCCCCCTTAACATATGTGACCTTGCCACAGTTAGTTCTCTCGAAGTAGCGGCTCTCTTCCACTTACTATGCCATACAATAGCCACTGGACAGAAGTGCTCTGCTGACATCTTCTAGTACGTTGTTAGGATCTCCTCCGTCGGTTTCCCTTAACTGGGTAACATTCTGCGTTGTTTCAGGACAGCCCAGAATGAGCTGCTCCCTTAAGGGGGACCCAGGCTGCAGACAGTATTACTCCTTCGCAAAAGTGATTGAGATGCTGAGGAATGTGGTCATCCAGTTAATCTGCTGTTTCGGCTCATCGGTAATTTCATCATTTATACAATCAATTGGTCTTCTCAAGTGTTGGGGGTCTAAACAATTGAAAGGTATAAAGAAGAACCCGGAGACGAAGTCAGTTGTTGCAGCGGCAAGAGAGCTAGTAACAGGGCTAAGAGAGGAGAACATGGGAAGTTCTGAAGCCATGGTTGTGTGTGTGTGTGGGGGTTTACATAGTTCACATTTGGGGACCAAAATGTCTCCAAAGTACGGTAAAACCTGAAACTTCCTTACTTTTGGGGACATTTTTCAGGTGCTTATTTGGAAAATCTCAGTTTAATAAAAATCTGCAATCAAAAGTCTTGTATTTTTTATTATTTTTTTGGGTATTTTCAATTTAGTTTAGGGCTGGGTCAGGATTAAGGGTGTCATGATTGGGATTAGAGTTTTTCCCATAGAAATGAATGGAAGGTCCTCAGGGTACACCAATGTGCATGTGTGTGTGTGCGCGCGAATGGGTTTACCCATCCTTATGGGGACACAATGTCCCCATAACGTGATAAATATCCGTTTTTTTCCCTTATGGAGACCGGTTTCCTGGGAAAACTCTATTTTATAAAAATCGGTGACTGCTATGAAAAAACTAAAAATGCAAAAACTCTTGTATTTCATTAGG
>JAABNY020000048.1:7669578-7685144 GCA_015164015.2 Brevimyrus niger
TGTGTGTGTGTGTGTGTGTGTGTGTGTGTGTGTGTGTGTGTGTGTGTGTGTGTGTGTGTGTGTGTGTGTGTTTTTCTCTGTGTGAAGCAGAGAGAGAGCATGTGTGTGTATGACTCTAATTGCTGTGATGTGACTGTATTCCACAGGTCTGCATCAAAGTGTGTTTTTTGTGAGTCGCAGAGCCTGTAAAATGCCGTTGACGTGTGAATGGGATATTGAGATTAGTGGGCACCGCTGTCCCGTTCAAAGGCAGCCTCCTACTCTTCAAGAGAAAGCTTCACAATCTGGCCGGTCGAGGGTGGAGATCTGCAAATACGCCGCCTTCAGGCTGCGACGTCCACGGACGCGACGTCCGGCGCAGTCACTCAGAGTTCATCTCAGGGTTTCGTTAACTGCTGCCACCGATGAAAATATTTCGTTAAAAAACAGATTATCATCGTAATAAAAAAAACAGCATGATGATAAAAAATTAAATACTGTTATGCATAATGTTAAAAAATAAATTAATATATGAAACCTTCATGTGTAACATAGATGGGAGGAAGGCTTTGTCCCATCTTTGTGCAAATATACTTGAGATATTTATTCATATTTTGTCAGTGACTCCATCTCTGCCCCCGCAGAACGGAGATTGAAGGGAACCTGTTCAAAGCAGTGGTCATTGTTGAGAGCTGAACTCAAGTATGTGGTTGTCGGGCTTAATTAACAACATTCCTGTGAGAGCAGGGAGGGAGGGGGTGGTGGCGGCAGCAAATGGTCTATTCTGCTGTAAATTATGATCGCAAATGTCGTCTTGTCGAGTCCTGAACTTGGCACTACAAAGTTCTCGCAGTCTTCATTACCTGAAGGGCCCAGAATCGGAATGGACAGCCGCATCATCCCGGCTCTCATCGCCGTGGCGATGCACAAGTGGCCATTGTTGACACCAAAGACAGGATTAAAAGGGGTCCTGAAGCGAACTGATTTTCATGTGAGAACAAAGAGGGGGAGGCGAACGGGGGAACTGAGGCTGAATCGCAGCCAGGGAGGACGATGAAAGGGTTTGCTCTGCAAACATTGGGATTAAATCAATCAGTGCCCCCCGCCCATCTAGAGATGCAGGTGAATACTACACAAGTGCACGACCACAAAAAAACGGCATCTTCAAGCAGAACCAGATTCATGCCGAAACTTAGACCATTGTTTTGGCAAATAAAAAGTGACAGTAACGCAAATTCTGGTTGGCCACGGCGACGCCTCATCTGGGGCCGGGGTGCACATGGTGGGGGGGGGGGCACATCTCATTTTAGGGACAATGGGTGGGGTGAATGTGACGTGTCGCTGGGAGCGGATTAGGCGGCACACATGAAAGGGCTGCCGTCGCGGTCCTCGCTGTCTGACGTTGTCCTCACTGGCCGCCGCGGTCTTTACTGTCCACCGCAGTCCTCACTGTCCTCGCCGACTGTCGCGGTCCTCGCTGTCCTCACTGGCCGCCGCGGTCCTCACTGTCCTCACTGGCCGCCGCGGTCCTCGCTGTCCACCGCAGTCCTCACTGTCCTCACTGGCTGCCGCGGTCCTCACTGGCCGCCGCGGTCCTCACTGTCCTCGCTGTCCACCGCAGTCCTCACTGGCCACCGCGGTCCGCACTGGCCGCCGCGGTCCTCACTGTCCTCACTGGCCGCCGTGGTCCTCACTGTCCTTGCTGTCCACCGCAGTCCTCCTTGTCCGGCGGTGCACTAATTCCGGGCTCCAATGCTGTCCTGCTCCTTTGCATAAGTTTGGCAGGACTGTGGGACGCCACCATTTCGGCAAACAGACGACGGCGGCTCAAAACACACAACTGCACCTCTGGGGCCTCCGGGTGGGAATATGGGAGTCTGACCGACAGTGACTAGGGCCGGAATGCAAACCCAGAGCAAACTCAAAGCAATCTAAGAGCAACGCGGCCTGATGATTTACTCTAAGAAGTCACTTTTTGCGAAGAGTAGCTTAGTTCCCGAGTGCAGGCAGTAATCATCCAGTGACCTGACAGCGGCGTCTAATGACGCTGTAATGACACCGCTTCATTTGTGTCCCGTGCTGACTGTGGGAGCAGGAGTGTGCCACCCTGAGTCGATCCAGATCATTCCACTGATGGGCATTCAGCTTTTCTGACCCACCACAATGGCTCTGTGATCTGCCTTTTGTGGCCTATTGGAAAGCAGTGGTTTGTTCAGTCCGCCCGCTCAATTACTAAAGCGCCGCGAGAGAAAGCCGTATTGGCCTTGCTGAAGGCTGAATCAGCCCCTTCATTAGAGGCGTTTATGAGGGACCGTCCTTTCTTCTCCAGAGCTCCCTCTAAACTTCTCCGCTCTCTTAAAGCGCATAATTCTCCTCGAGTGCCCAGAGGAGTCCAAAGGCACAGCTAGGGCTCAGACACATGACGACTTGAGGAGATTAATTATATTTATCTTTCAAGCATGCTCAGAATGAGAGGGAATTCGATATTGCGTGCTTTTCTTTTTTTTTTTCTTTTTTTGCTGTCTAGTCTTCTTCCCAGCTGAGTCTTTGATGCACTTCAGTTTTGGGCTGGACTGGTGTGTGTCCCACCGGCGTCCTGGCTTTGATTTCTGCCACGGGGTTAGAGGTGATCGTCCAGGGGCCTGCAATGTCAGCCACCCTAACTTCCCATAGCGGGGAGAGTGCTTCTTGAAGACAGAGGGCGTTGACAGAGCCCCCGTATGCACCCTCTTCTTTGAAGTGGGCTTTTTCAGGATTAACTAATTAGTGGGAATGCGTCGTTTGCCAGCGAAAGGGGGTTGGAAGACGCTTGTTCAATAACGACTGATGCTTTTGTCTCTGTGTGTTTGTTTGTGACTCGTTGGTTGTTTTTGTTTTTCTTCTCCAAACACTGTTGGCCTAGTTAGAGTTAAGATAACTTTGACTTAACTAAAGCTACGTGCCAGTGAGCGGGACCCAGAAAAGTGCCCTGGGGGGGGGGGGGGGGCGGGGGGGGCCTGCCGGCAATGCGACTTACCAGCGTCCTGCGTTCCTCCAGAGGCACGTTTGCCTGCATGTATCTACTTTCTCGTTTACAGCGGAAATTAAACGACACGTTCTCAGAACGCAGTGATCCCCGGCAGGCAGTTTCCCCGAATAAACGCAAATGACGTGAGACAATGTCACATTCGTTCGCAATCCATCAGTGAAGTAAAGGAATTCTATATTTTCGGCAAGATAAAGATTTGTGCGTCTGTGTTTTGACGCAGAGCTTCCCCATATTATATAAATCTGTAATGTTTCAAAGTAAAACTTCGCAGCACACGTTTGTCTGTGTTAAATATGGCCCGCCGTTCTTTTGAACTTTTTTGTCAGTTTTTGTAGAAGACCTCGCTGAGAATTGCCCGTATTTCAAGGACGAGGATTCCCTTCTGCTGTCCTTTATGCATAAAAAGGAAGTTTCCTCTCCCAGTCAGTCAGTAGTAGCCCTCTCTGCAATACACTGGAAAATCAATTCTTTAATGCAACACTTTAGGGCATGATGGCCGCTCCATTGTCTCAGTGGGAGAGGGCATGTAAGCAGCTCTCGCCTGCATCCTTCATGGGCCAGAAAATGGGAATGGCAGAGAGCTAAGTACCTTTCATCCCAGAGATTTACATTCTGCTAAGCAGAAATGATTTCTGTGGCTGGAACAGTGCAATTCATCCAGGTACAGGAAAACTGTGTGTTGGAATATCCAGCGTGAACCAATCAGCCTCACTCTCCCGTACGTGCACGTCTGCCCCACTGGCAGTTAGAGCAGCTAGTGATGCAATTATGTGTCAAATGAGGTCATCCACTGCAGTGCATCACAAGTGTCTCCTATCGTCTGCCGTGATTTCAGTCCAGACGGTGGCATTTCAGATCTCTTCCCCCTCTCCCCGGCTGGAACACAAGGCAGCGGCGACTTAGCAGTCAGCGCAGGTGGAGCGGAGCGGAGCAGAGCGCCGCCCCAGTGGAGCACGGCCGCATTATCGATCCCGGGCACGCTCATGCGTGCTCACTACAGACCTGTCACTAAAGACCCAGCTGTGATCATTTATTCTGCCTGCAAACCAAAGCAAGGGTGGATGTTCCAAAAAACACAGACAGCTCAATCATTGATCTCACGTAGCCTGACGTTTTTTTTTTTTATATATATATATATATTTTATTTTATTTTTTTAAACCCACAAGAACATCCATGTTTATTAGCTATAAAAGCTGTCAGGGAAGACAAAGAGGAACAGCTGAGCTTACTAGCTTTGAGGAAGCATAAAGCACATGGTCTCTGCGGGCCCAGACCGGGGCGCAGTGTTGCCAGTGCAGATACCAACGACTTTCAGCTGCGATCATTCTCCTTCTTCTGCAGGATTATATTTAGTGTGTGGGACAGAGGGATTTCAGCACATATAGGCAGAGGAGCAGCGGTATTCACTGCGACTTTCTGCTACATTCCTCCTGCCGATTTCCCCCTTGGCCAGCCGCACCATTTCCCCCTTCCTACGTAAATGCATATAGAAATTCTGAAGCCTGAAAGATACACCCCCCCCCCCCCCCCCCCACTCGGTGGGCCCCCGCGAACCCCCGGCGGCCCTCAAAACGAAGAAGGGGGAAAAAAATAATGGCCACCCGAATTGCTAATTTACCAAGGCTGGTTCCAGAAGCGAGCCGCTGGTGATTTTCTTTGTTTCTTTTCCTATGTGTGTTTCCTTGGGGGGGGATATGAGAGATGGCGCACGTGAAAAGGCACAATGTCCAGTACGGGAAGAAATCGCATTTCAAAACTGTCTTTAAAGCTTCTATATAAAACAAATATTGGTAACACTTTGCTTAAAGCACTCTTAAAATACACCATAGATACCTTCATAATGCATTATACTGCATTCATTACAAACATTGCTATAATCATTTATCAAAAGGCATAACACATTATAGCCATAATTATAATACACTATGAATGCCCGGTGAAGTTCTTATATATAATGTACTATACATACCTTCATAATGAAATATAAAGGTTTACACTGACCATTATAATGCATTATAAAGGTATCAAAATGCATTATGATGACTGCTTTAAGTAAAGTTACCAAAAAAAGGTATAACCTATATCATATTATTATGAAAGAGGGGGGAAAATGTTTCATTTTTGATAGATGTTCTTATCCTATTTTAGAAGTTGTTTCAGAATTACTATACATTATATGGAGTCAGTGTTGATTTTATTGTACCTGTAATGACACTGTAGCAAACTCATCATTCATGTGGTTTCTGAGCCAAGAGATATATGTAGTGAGGGAACAGGAGGGTAGGGGGGGCTGTAATTCACACGTTTACTTTAAGTACAAACATATCGCAGACGAAGGAAAACACTTTTTAGTCAGTCACGTCACTTTTAGCCTGAGAGTACAGCAGATAAATAATGAAATGAAATTATGAAATTCCTGCGAGTAGTTAGACAGAAATAGACTGAGGCCCATAGGCAAATCTGAATGAACATCAAAACAAGCGAGTAAATAGAGGAGAATCTGCAGGCTCCATAGTAACAAAATCGTATCTTCCAACCCACAAATATGAAACTGAGAAGCTAATATTGGATAACTGAGTACATCCTGGATGATGTAATAGACTCTCTTCACTTATAGTGTAGCTAAACAACCATTTGCCTTAGGTGAAATGAAAGTAAAGTGTTTTCAATTTAATCTCAGGTATGACCCTGATCTTTCACAGGTTGTAGTCCTTCCTCACACACGTACATGTTTGTATTCATATCTTTGTGGGGACTCTCCATTCATTTCTATGGGCAAAACCCTAATCCCAACATGATGACCTTAAACCTACCCAGCCCTAACCTTAAGTAACCAAACAAAACACAAGACTTTGTAGCATTTTTAGTTATTTGATTGCAGTCACAGATATTTATAAAATTTAGACTGGAAAAATGGTCCCCGCAATAACAAAATAACAGGTTTTTATCACATTGTGGGAACATTCAGTCCCCATAATTTAATATACACATGCCCACACACACTACATGCATGTATTGCAGGATACACTAAATTAATTTCCATGAAACATGACGCCATCGTTGCGTGTTTCTTCATCGCACCAGATTTCCAAACTGTGCTTGCTGTGTTCCTTGCGGGGAAATACTATTGTCGCCCCCCACCCCCAACCTCCTAAACCTTAGAAAAAATCTGTTAAAAACGAGCATGTTAATCTTGGGAAAATAAATACCCCAATTTCAGCCAAAGTGTCTTCATTTTGCTTTAAATGCGCAATATTGCGTTGCCGTGGCAACGCAGCGGCTCCTCTCCCCAGCTGTTGGGGAGTTTTTGTGCGCATTGAAGCGCCCTGCGTGCTGTGTCCCTCTTTCAGCCCCCAAAATAGAGTCTCGGCTAATCCATGAAAGTGGTCCTGCTCTCAGCCGGCCGCCGAGCCTTTTCCCACCGAATCGAGGTCCCTGAGGTCTGCACTCTTCCTCACACTTCAGTGGCTCCATCTCTCCCGGCGCATGAGCTCAGCCCCCCTCGCCGCACCTTGTCCCGCGCCTCCCCCCACGGCCCCCCTCGCCTTCCTCGCTCACCCGGCCTGGGCCTTCTGGCGCCAGCACCTCAGAGGAGAGACCCAGGCGGCCGACATGCCTGCCTCGGAGGCCGAGGGAGCCTCGGAGGCAACTGGGGCGAGGCAGCTGGAGACGGAGAGCAGTGTCTTCGTGCCCCTAGAGGCCCCGGCCGCACGCTCAGTAAGGGAAGTCGGCGTGCCGCATCGTTTGCGAATCAGCATGCCGTCTTGGTCAGACGGCAGCCTCGCAGCCTTGCAGCACCGCATCACTTCCTCCACCCCTGCGATGGGAAGCGGAGAGCAGCCTCTTCACACATGGCCGTCTCTCTCCCCAGACAATGATATGTTCATTTGGCGGTTGGCTGAGCCGCGGAGTCGGGCGCCTCCCTTGTGCCTCGGCGGAGTGACAGCTCCCCCCAGACAGACGGAAGGTCAGCGGTCGCTCGGCTCTGTCGCTTAGCAGCCTTGGTGCTCAGCCCCCCCCTCCCCGCTATCGCTGACTCCCTCCACCGTCGCCTAAGCCACGCTGAAGGGCGCGGCCGCCGGCAGAGCCACACACACCCAAGGCACATATGTGTGTGCGGTCGCAGATGTTTCAAATGAGAACGTAAAACCCTAAGCTAACAGGAACATCATCTCAGCGGCCGAGGACCATTGGGGAACTTCCTGAAGTCCCTTCCTATGGGGGATTCCCCCTGCGGCCGTCACCTCTGGCTTGCTCTCTGGCTTTCGGCGGGGACAATGTAAAGTGCTGTGACACAACGCGACGTTGCGACAATGCACTATACAGATAAAACAGAATTGAGCCCAAGAGCAGAGTTTTCGTTTGTAGTTTCCTTTATAGTTTGATGTTTGCAAAATTGTCAGATAAATTTGTTTTTAATTATGAATTTATATCGTGAATTTTAGGTGACCTTTTCATATGATTTTCTATGGAAAATATTATAGGAAAGAGTATATAGAGAATCTATTAATGGCAATGAATTAGGTTTTTTTTAAGAGAAAAAGTTCAGCAGGTAGTGGAGTAATTGAGGGACAGCAGTAAGTCCCTCCATTACAATGAACAATGAATTGGAAAAAAAATTGAACAGGAAACCTGTATAAACCTGTATGGAGAGACGACGTGGAGCCAAGCAAGCACAAGGGGTCTCGAGCAGATGAGAGGTCCGCAGCTTAAAGGGAGGAAACACTAGTCAGTTTTTGGCCCCCTCACACCCACCTTTAGGAAACGAGAGTCCAGTCTGTCTCATTTCCAAAGAATATGCCCCCCCCCACCCCAGTAGACTGTGATCAAAAGATGCTTTTTCTGCTCCATCTTGAGACTTGGAAATGAAAGAGAAGGAGAAAGAAAAGTGGAAGGAGTCAGAAGGGGGCATCGTGCTTCAGAAACTCCAAACCTCATGTCTCGTCTCCTCAACGCCGAAAACACTCAATTTTTAAGCAGTTTGTTCACTTTAAATCATTTATTTGCCAATTAAATATTCTTTTGCCAAGATTTAGGTTTTCCATGAAGGGTGCTGTGCCTAATTCTCCGTTTAGATGAAGAAAATATGAGAGGAAAAAGCTTTGCATCTCTGCTGCAGATCAGACTTCCTCCAGGGAAAGATCCCCTCCAAGTAGGAAATTGACAGAAGTGTAACTTTAGCTTCCCAGCTGCATGTCTGAGACCATAATCCCCCCCCAAAGAAAAACTGGGACAAAATCTGCCACTCCCTTGCCGCACTCTGTAGCTGCCGGCCTGGCAACCGTGCACGGCAACTGTACACAGCACTTATTTCAAACATGAAAAGGATTTGTTGCCGAAACGCTGGGGAAAGGCGTCCCGGCCGCGGCTCCAGGGGCCGCTCAGGCAAGGTAAGCGAGCCGAGCGCCGAGGGTCCGGAGCTCACTGGATCTGCTGAACGCGGAAGAGCCACGCGCCACACAGGGCCCAGCTCTGCGGGGACGTACCAGGAGCCAGTGGCTTTGTGAAGGACAGTTCAAGCACATCGTCAGGAGCCAGACTGTCGGCTGTTTGTCTTTCAGAGTTTTAGCTCACAGCCTCATATTCTCGTGTGTATAGTGTAGCATAGCATAGTATAGCAGAATGTAGCATAATATAGTATAGTGTAGTGTGTGCGTACGTGCGTGTGTGTGTGTGTGTGTATATATATATATATATATATATATATATATATATTGAATAAGTTGTTTTTTGTGTGATGCGAATTCATGCACGTGTATTTTTACTAATAGCAAGTAACTGTTGCAGACAATGCAGACAATACATACAAATGATCTTTAAAAAGGAGACATTTGTGAATAATTCCTATAAAAATATACATAAATATCGCTTTTGAATTTTCAAAATGACAGTGAAGGATGACATTTTGCACTCCACCTGAAATAATATGGATCATCTGCAGTATACAAGCGACTAAAGCTCGACCACGAGCACAAATCTGAAAGGCATCATCATTAAGACACATCTTGATGTTAAGCTGCCATCATTTGATCTATGCATCCTTGACGTTCAGAAAATACACTGAACTTATTGTTGGTATGACAATGAATATTACCTGGCTCTCCACAAAGATAACATTTTGAATTTTTTTAACAACAAACATGTAATAGTAAAAACCTTTTATTCAAATATTAATTTTGAAATGGAACTGCATTAATATCTCATGAACATCATATCACGGGTCATTTTGCTGCAAAACTAAATGTAGCTATTAAAGAATAATACAGTCAAGGTAGACATCTTTTTCATGCAATACATTCATATATAACATTTTCTTTATGGTATAAATTGTTTATTATTGTACTGTTTAAATAATAAAGGAAAGTGCCTCATTTCCGAAATGTGATACCCACATGTCTCTGATATGGCATGTTGAAAACAGATGGTTGGATTCCATTACATATTTCCGATGTTTCACACTACAATCAGAGATAAACTTCCAGTTTCGTCTCTTAATTTATCCTAGTTTACAACTTATTGCTGCAGTCGTGAAAACAATCTTTGAAAGTTTAATATGCAGAACTCTAAATGAGGGGAACATCAGCCAATTAACTAATAACTTGAAACAACTACAGAACTATTGTTGCTTTTGACATCGAGCTAAATTTGCAGCTAAAAACAACAGATGGATATAAATTGAATAAACAATGATGAAAATAAACATAGTTTTTCCCTTAATGTAGCTTCACGTTCGATATTAGCTGCAAAATGTGCCTCAGATACTCTAAAGGTCACTATTAAAGTTTAAACATTTTAATTGCCTAGAGCTAAGGAAGAGTGTGGAATTAAAAAACAGATTCTAACATAAAAACATAAAAGACATTGCAATGAATTATTTTTGAATAAAACAGCATAGCACAGTTTTTTTTAATTATGATTTTGAAATGTTTATTTACTACATGCAAAGTATATATGTGTACAGGGTGAGCAATTTCAGAAGAACTAAAAAAAAATAAGAAAAATGTCAAGGCCCAGTGATTTTCGAAGGACGGGGGATGGGGGGCCCTTCAAAATAGTCCTGGGTATTAATTTTGCTCACTCTATCTAGAATTTAGAGCAATGTTTTTATTTTTTCTATTTTTGGTTGTGACAGCAAGGAACTAAAAGACACTAAAAGGAAACAGGGCAAGTGATCTGCGTGGGTGTGACTGCATGAAATTATTTGTTAATCAGACTAATTTCACCCAGATGAAAACAGTTTTAGTAGTTTGAATACTTAAAGCACAATGACCATGCATGTTTACACACATTTGTAATAAAGTGTTTATATTTGACCCAGAAACTTGTGCTGAATTTTTCTTTTACCTATTATGTTGCATTGGCAAACAGTAATATGTATTAAACCCGATGCAAATTAGTTCTAAAAGCATATCATACTTTTCTAACATTTTTTATATTTAACCTGTGTATTCGGGAAAATCAATTATTTATATGTCAAGCTGATACAATGTAATTGTGGATTTTAAAAAGAACAAGTAAAGAGACTTTTTTTTTTTTGCTGTAGTAGTTATATTAATACTCTTTATTGCTACCTGTCTCATATCAGATAATACTTCTTGTTAATGATGAAGAGTAGTCTACAGTCACTCTCATGAATGTGTAAGAACGCATAAGACCAGAGTGCATCTCAGAACATGGAGTAGGTCAATGAAACGTCCGTCCTCTTTACCGAGCTGGGTCCTTATTTGTCGGAAAGGGGCTGCATGTCTGAGTATAATCCATTAAGCTGTACCTGCAGCAGTTGGGCCTGATTTGGTAAATGTGCTTAAAAGTGATGCTGGTTTTGTTTAGTGGTTCACAGTTTATCAGGAAAAAAGGGCTTTTGATCGAGGTTGTGTGAGGTTAACTAATGTCGGTCTAGACCCATACCTTCTGATTGTGATTTCGGCAATTTAAGACAAAAGGCTAAACAGCATTAAAAAGTGAAATCAGTCGGAAGATGGAATAAAGTTGTAGAGGGCTGATCTTTTTGATTTACGCTTGGCCTGTGGCCCCAGACTCGGTCCCCTGATATTCCGCTGGGAAATGAGGTTGACCTTATGTAATGCAGTAGTGGGCCGCCCCCGGCACACAGTGGGCTCCTAGTGACATCCCACTGCCAGGGCAGTGAGTCCCTGCCATGAGATAACCCAGGCGACTCCAGCAGTGAAGTAACCTGCAGTGACCTTCAAAGGGCGACCACAGCCAACCGGCTCTAAGGAACAGTCTGAGGATTCCCGTGAGACCCAATCAACTTTCAGAATTTCAAAAACAAAAATATTACAATCTTTAATAAGTTTTAGGGATTTTAGCTTTTCTTTAGATGCCTGCTTTGGAGTGTAACACAATATTTTCTTGATTTATGAATTGAAATTGACAGAAATTTGTTTTGCCGCCATTTCATGGTGTATGTCTGGGATTTAATTTCAACTCAGTCTTCATTACTGTCCGCTGACCGTCTACAACCTGCAATTACATACAAGTATATTGATACAATGTTTTTTTGACAGGTATTAAAATTTGATTTCAATAATGGAATAGTTCAAGTGTGTTTTAATCTAAGATACCGTTTCATGAAAGTACTCTCCATAAAACCAGCAGCCCCAGGAGTGAAAATTAAGTGAAATTAAGTTATATTTTGTAAGAATAAAAAAGAAGATCAGTAGTAAACGGTACAAACCATTGAGTTTCTGCATTTCCGTAGGACGCTCCCCAGTACACATGATCAAACAATCCGTAAATCTACCCCACTGTATATTATATAATGCGTTATATATAGTAATTATGCATAGAGTTTTGAACTTTTCTTGTTTGTCTTGTGGTAACTCTGCGCCAACTTTACTCATTATTAACAGGCAGTTCCTTTTTTATTCTGCAGTATCACGCTAACATCAGGCGTCAGGTCATTTTTGAAACATATTCAGTCAGAATTTTCTATTCTCTGGTTTTGGTAGAAAATGGAGCAAATTCAAATTTAAAACTACACGTTCAAGTACAACCTTTTCAGGAACAAGGAACTTGGCACCTTCTGGTTCACAAGACCAGCCAAAAAAGGGGCTTTTAAGTACAATAAAATAAATCACTTGACTTCTGTCAACTGCCTGGCATAGAGATACTGGCTCAGTTCCTGAAATTTTCCAGTTTTCTTTTAGGGAGCATGTCCTGGCCATATAAAGGACACATGTAATAAGCATTATATCAGGTAAATGTCTGTAATAGTGTAAAATGTGTGGTTCTACGGGTTCTAAGCAGCATGTTGAGTACAGTTCTGTTTTGGAACATTCCTGGTACTTTTACATTTTTTATCTCTTTTGTTTCTCATGTGTCCAGATCTGCCTGCACTTGTGCCAAAACTTTTCCTCTATTCTAGTTTATATCCATACAATAAATTGCTATCAAAATACTTTTTGTCCGCATATATGGTTACATGCTTACAGCTTATTGGCTCCGTTGTTTTTTGGACCTCTGGAGGTTTGTTGAATAATTTTTTTTTTTTTTATTTCTTAGTTTCCAATTTTTTAATTTCTTAGTTTCTATTTTTTTTCTTTAGCTTACATTTGTGTGAAGAGAAGTGCTTTTCAAAAAAAAGTAATTTATTTTTACTCCAAGGTCACATCTTAATTGTTTGTTAATTGTTATTTTGCTCACAGTAAAAAAAAAAAAAAAGAAAAGAAAAGAAAAAAATCTGTAGAAAAAATCATTTAAAATCAAATAGTGTGTTTGGTGTTATAAAACATGCATATGCTAGTTAGCTAAATAGTCTGTAATTAACGTAGCTAAGCTTAGTTTACAAACATGTTACTGACGAAGATACATTCAAAAGTTAAAGTCCTTCCAGGGGTTAATAATTATATGTTACCTATGAATATCAGGCCGTTAATTTCACGCGACATTACAGTCTCGCTAGAGCACAACATGTGAAACGATTGACATTAATTAACTTCGGAGGAAAGGCTGCAGATCAAGGGCAGCATCTGAATGTCAGCCAGACCCTTGGCCTTACCGCGGAGCAGCAGTTTCACATCTTACGCGGCATCTCATAAGGCGTTGCACGGTAAGGCTTCCTTGTAATTAAGATATGAGACTGGCTGTACTATATTTATATTCCACTCTAATTAATATATCCTCCTGCTTTTTTCTCACTTGTATTAATTAAATCAGATCGTATACTTTCCCCCAGGGCATGATAGCAATATTGACCAGTGGAGAACGCGAACAGTGTGGCCTCTGCAGATATCCAGTGCACCGGAAACTAATAAATGATGTTAATGATCGTTAAGAAAAGTTCCATTGTATATTTTAGTGCTGTCAACTGGAATGTGTTTTTTATGCCAATCAATGACTCATTAAAGGAATGAGGGGATTTATCGCACTGCGCCGCTGCTTGATTCACGTGCTCGTGGGGGCTCGTGTCATAAAAACGCGTTATGAACCAATCTCTCAGGTTCCAGACAGTCAGAAATGCAAAAATCGTCACTGTTGATTGAGTTCGGTCAAAAGTTCTACATCGCTCAGAGATGATATAATTTCAGGGTAACCCAATCAAAAAATAAATAGACAAATAAACAAATACATAAATGCATCCCACTAAATATGTGTTTTTGTCTTCAGTCATTTAAAAAAATCGATGTTAGGGAGCTGTGCCAGGTGACAGACCGACGGTTTGCTTACTGGGGAATCCTGCTCTCCTACAGCTTGACATATAGTGACTGTCACCTGCCCATGTTCAGTACTCAGTGACACGCAACTGATAAACTGATTTTAAAAAAAGGAGTAAGAATGACATAAATAAAAACATATTAATGCGAATATATTTTATAATAAAATGTTTTCGTTCATCAGCGGAGAACAGCAGCATGCAAGGGTGGACATTATTCTGGTAGTTAGGTACAACATTTAGGGCCAACGTGCAAAGCGAGGCGCCATCGATCTCCCAAGCAGGGACTTCACGGCTGCCATTTGTCGCTAACTCTTATTCCCTCATATTCTTCGGTGAATAATTAATTATTAATACTATTATAAATGAGGAATGTATCTTCAGCCCGAAACATTTAAATAAAAAATGCTTCGTTCAATGCTGATATTGTGTGCGAACCTCGTTGAGTTCTTTGCATTGAAGGTATGGGTGAAATACTGCACTACTCTGCACATATGTATATGTATTCTGTTTAACTTTCGAGGTTGCTACACGTCGTATAAAACTAAGTAGAAGATGCTGATATTACTCGTAGGCGTCTAGCAGTATGGAAGTCTTCTGTTTTTTTTAATATATTTTTTAATAATTTTGCTTTACGTCCATTTTGATGAATCGTACATAAAGAGGAGAGTCTTCAACAGTGTCAGAGTTTGCTTTTGATATTGAAATGTGCGAGATCAGTTTACTTTTTTTTTAATTCTGCGCAACCTGTTTTTTTTTGCATTAAAATTACTATTACTATTATCATCGATTGTGAAAATACTTATGATGCGTTTTTGAAAGATAAAAATGTACGTCATACAAACTTTATGCTGTATTTGCATCTACTGGTTAGTTTACTAAAGTTCATGATGTAATAAGTAAATGTTACCAGTATTTTTCAAAGGGGGTTGCTATTGGTTATATGACAAACTAGATACGGCCGAATTTATTTATTTATACTTTAAATATAAATACATATATATTTATATTTTCCATTTTTAGTTACATTGATATATTGAATTCATATTTTCTACCAATACCAATTATATGTGTGTGTGTGTGTGTGTGTGTGTGTGTGTGTGTGTGTGTGTGTGTGTGTTTATTATTTGTAGAGTTTTATCATGAATATTTTAACGGAGGACAGTCCTCAGGATAATCTGTAAGAGCTGGATTTGAACTAGAGCATCCATTCTGCAGGTAAACCGTGTAGGCCTAATATATTGCTACAAATGTCCAATACCTGTAAGAATATTAACTTCTGGTGTTTAAAAGCTGATATACAAAAGAAGAAAGATATAATTTTGTAGTTTGTAGTATCTCATACTTAAAATGCATATACAAGTGCTGATTGCAAATGACATTCATAAGGCAAGTATATTTTTAATAATTTTTTCATACATTTTACAGTAAAAAGTTTTTTAAAATTATATTTTTTCTTAAAGTTCTATTTATAATTTGGAAAAAAAGTTAAAACCAAATACTAATCTGCATATAAAACAGTTAATCTAATCTTTTTTTTTTTAATGATTTGCTAAAAGTGTTTGTAAAATGAGGCTATTGTAGGATGCAGTAAGTTACAGACAAAATTTCTGTCCAACAACTAATTTTAACAGCCAGCATCTTGACAATAAGCATTACCATCTGTTTCTTCCTCACCCAAAGCGGAGCGGCTTTTTCCGCACTGGGTGCACCTGACGCTGTAGCCGTTCCTTGCCCAGTGCATTTTACTGCACAGCGACACTGCATGAGTCCCAAGCTGCAGTGAGCCTCAGTGGTCGGCTTTGAGCCCCCCCCCCCCCCCTCCAAGGCCCACAGGTCACACCCAAGGGCTCAACACGTGTCGGGTATTGGTCAGAGAGCCC
>JAABNY020000048.1:7685244-7698997 GCA_015164015.2 Brevimyrus niger
CGCCCACCTAAAGGCGCACCTCTGTGTTGGGGGTGTTTAGAGGCCGCGCGGGGCCCGGCGCCCCCCCCCCCCCCACCATATGCCAGGCACGGTGGGGGGTGTTTGAAGCTGGGTGCAGTCAGTCCTGGTCACTGCGCCCTTAATCAGTCGCAGCGTCTGCCGCTACCAGTCGTCGGGCCCCTCACGGGCTCCTTAATGCCTCACAGGTGATTTCCAGCGACCCCTCAGGTCATCCCCGCACACGTGCGAGTTTACACCCGGGACAAGGCGGCCGGGTCCCTCACAGAAAGAGGAGAAGGACCCCAGCGGCCTGGCACTCGGGCGGCAGCTTTAGGCGTCGTGGCTGCCTGTTTGCAGCTTGTAAAAGGCGGGTGTATTTCACCACAGATGTGACTAATCAGGCATTATCATCACTCACACGTTTTTTTTTTTTTTCTCAAGCACAAAATGTGCTGTTGACTTTCGTTCAAATATGTGCAAATGGGTCCCAAGTTAAATTCTCATCTGTCAGTTATCACCTCACAATACCCTCCTTAGCCTTCAGTTTTGGCCAAACCCGGGTAAATTCTCTTGATCGATAGGAGGGAGTTCTTAAAATCTTCTTAAAATCTCCGTTCTTCCCAACTGATGAACACTTTCCCCTAATGACAGCTGACTGGAAATTGATCTTAGATAAGCGGCCACCCTTTGTCATGTTTATATGAGCAGATCATTCCCTCAAAGTGCTGCGGGGGTTTAAAAGCACAGCGGTCCGCCTTAGCATGCTAATGCCCATGACTCATTACACTAATGGGGACCTGGTCCCTTTCACACAGCGCCCGCCGATGCCCTTTGAGTCTGCCGGGCAGCAGCGCCCTCGCTCCTTTGAAAATGCCCGTCGGCACGTTGAACGTATTTCAACAGAAACCCTTTTACGGCCCCTCCTTGGGCTTTGAGTAACACCTCCACTTTGGGTGTACAGTACCTTTACATGCTCTCCTGCAATATAACAGCAAAAGCACAGGATCAGATCCAAATGCCAAGTACGTTTTGGTAGTGGGGGGGGATCTGGAGCGTGGCATAAATTTGCCTGGTACTATCCACGTCTTAGCAGCACTTTTCCCTCCTTTGAATATTAGCAGTAAAACCTGGCATGCCCGCCTGCTTTGAAGTTGTCAGGTAACCGTCGTTTAGAGAGGGATGAGAGGGTTTCCTTCCTGAACAGCAGGGCTCCCAGCTCCGTCTTGTCTTTGGTCAGTCTCTGCCAATAGACAGCCTTTACACCTACCTCAGCCAATGAAAATATGCTGGACTACAGCCCTGGAGCCCTGATAGGTCAGTTGCCTTTGTGATGATGGCTAGATGCAGATCCATGCTCACAATGATAGGCAAGGACACAAGATGTAGACCAAATTAAGAATACACCTTGTAGGTGAAATCAGGAAAGTTATCTTTAAATTGCTGATATTGATCTTGCTGTTGTTCACAAAGAACTCTAAAACCTAACAATGATTGTGTGTCATTTTTAGAGAAACCCAGGTCTTACTTTCACAGATGAGGAAAAATACACAATACCAGTGAAAAAATAGGCTATTACAGGGGAAAATATGCTATTATATAAAGTGTAATGCTACCTAGTCGGTTATGTGAACCAGATAGTGCTGTGCTAATTTTTAGAACTGATTTAAAACTCTTTTTAAATCGTTATAAAACATTACCAGTTTCTGTTTAGTAACATAACAAACTCTTTTACTTCAGTTTCAATTCTGCCTAATATGTTATTGTAAATGAAAGCCTTTTCTTATTGATCATAGCCCATGTTGTTGAAACATTCTGCTTGAAAACAAAAAAATAATAATAATCATGAAATAGATGTATAAAATCAACATATCCATATATGGATGGTTGGTTGTTAACTGGGATTTATAGGTTGTTTTATACAAAAAGTCACAGCACTAAACATGTGTTGGATAGTGTGTGTGAGTGTGTATAGCGTCTGCCCGCCTTATCCTGACCAGGATATAGATGGATGCACTTCGGATGGGATTTATCTGCAGTATTTTTCTATTAGGGCAGAATTATGCTAAGCCTCCGGAAGCCATTTTTGTTGCCATGGCAGCTCACAGTTTGTGAAGCGTCATGACCTCAAATCGCGGCAGAGAAAGGCCCCGTCACCCAGGGATCCTTCGGAATTAGAAATTTAAGATTATGTTCTGCAAAACCATAAACTATGATTAGATTCTTTGGGCCAGAATAACATGTTCATTTGATTTGCTTCTCTTGTTAATCTAACAAACACTTGTTGCAACAACTTCAGTTCCACTATTTTTAGTTTATTGTAGTTTTCTTGTTTATGTGTAAGTTTGATTACACATTTCATACATCTCTTTATACTTATTACAATTAATTTATTTAAAAGTAGGCTATTTGAAGTGTGGATTCCGTAAAATGCTAAAAACTGAATGGAATGGGAAAATATTTAATGAAATTAAGTATTTCTTGGAGTTTAATTAAAGTGTTACTTACCTTTAAACTTTGTTTTATGTTCCGCTGAGCGGCTTTGTGGCCAAGCAATCTAATGAAGTGAGCATCAATAAGAAAGGTGGGACTGACCGCAGTGACAAGCACGAGATACAAAGTAGTGCAAGAGTGAAAACGTGTGTTTTAAAATAATTATAGATACCAGCCTGCGATGGGTTGGCGCCCCACCCTGAGGTAACTCCTGCTTCGGCACGTCAGTTCCGCTATAGACTCCGGACCCCTGTGTAGGAACAAGCGGAAACAGCAAATGAATGGTCGGATGGATGGATGGATGGATGGATAATGGGGATGTTGCTATCTGCAATAGCAACAGCAGCAGCAATATGAAATATATTATATAATAATATTGTATAATATGTGTGTGTGTGTGCGCGCGCGCGTTAAGATACCTGAAGTTGTTCAGTATTCGTTCATTCAAACAGTCGCAGGTATATTTTCTGTAGGCTAATCGCTTGCTTTAATCAAGCTAAGTTAACTGACTTCGTCCCTAAGTATGTTTTATGCATTTGACCAAATTGTGTAATACCATATTTCTGAAACGATGTGCGAAATTATTAGAACGATCCTGCGCAAAGTAAATAACTTGATCAAGTTCTCTTTTTTTGCGTGTGCTCAACATTTCCCCAATTTGTCTTTTAAAAGAGAGGATGAAGATAAAGACTGCTGATGTTTATTCGGAACCACTTTCTCTTTAATTAAATTTTAAGTGACAAGCAGTCTATGGACGGTATACACAAAGGCGACAAAGAGATCAAGTGTTGAAAGCCCAAGACTGACACTTATGTGTTTGCAAAGCACAACAGGCGAGCACTTTGAAGAGGAAAGTGCTTGGGGTATCGGATTTCGCTCAGAAGCGGCGGCTGACTGAAAGCTTAAACGTGAGACCTGTTGAATCGGCGTACTTTGAACAAGACAGCCGTGGCTTTATTCCAGAACAACCTCTCAAACTGTTCCCAAATGAGGACCAGAAAAGGTCACACTTCCATCTTCAGAATTAATTACGTTGGATTAGACGGACCGCTATTCCCTATTTTAGGTAGACGGCCTTGAATCTATTTTCCGGGAACGAAAACAATTTCTAAAAAATCCTGTCTTTGATGTTTGTTTGGCCTAAATCACTAGATATATAGGCTATACAATAAGAGGAATATGGAATTAGTAATTGCTAGTAGGTGAATAAAAGAACAGCCTATATACATTAGGGTTAGTTTGTGGTTATAATTGGGTTATAAGGGTTATAATTGTGGGAAATATTATTAAATGAATAAATTTTAATGTAAAGTCACCAGTTGTGTCGCTTGTTATTACTATAACGTGGGTCTCGCGGGATTCTATTATAATATGTTTCACAAGTTACAAAGTAGCCGTGCAGTCCGGCCTTTTTTCATTTGCTAGCTATTAGGAATTATGAATTAAGTGTAATTTCAGGTGTGTTGTCAAATGTAGGCCCACTTAGCACAATGAGACGCTTACTCCCACACTTTCTGCAGGCCGTCAGTTGTCAGTACATTAACAAATAATGACAGCGAATAGCGCCGTCAGACATTAATGTCAACGGGAATAGTGAGCGACGCAAACAATAAATAGCACAAGAATCGTAGCACAAAAACAAATGGCAAATATGAGTGGTGATGACAGTGTGCAAAGTATGTTAAGACGAGCAGTTTAACCTACAGTGTTTTTGTTTCCTATAACTATATAGTAGCCGTTGAGTAGATTTGGAACTGTTTCCAACCCTCCTGTTGATGTTGCTGTGACGTCAGCTAGAAGGGATGAGGGAGAAAAGTTGGTGAGCGGGGGACTGGAGTGCGTTCTGTGGTGAACATGTTCTCAAGTGAGGACAGATGTGTCCTGGTGACGTTTATTATGACGTATAAAGAAAGAATCAGATATCAGCTGTAAAGTTTTTTGCAACTTCCATTTCGCCTTTTTTGCAATCATTGGTGATTAAGAGATTTTAACATCAGCTATCAAAATATGGTATATTTATGGAAACATAATGATTAATTCCAAAAGTCCCATAATTGTAATACTCCTGTGAAAATTATTATCGATTGTAAGCTAATAAAAAACCTAAAACTTTAATTCGCGTGGTTAATTTCACAATACGTCTTACATTTTTAAGTTGTTTTAACTTGAGACCTATTTAAGAAAACGAAAGAACAGTTTCTTGAATAACGTAAATGAGAAAGTACATATTTGTGTTGTTAATTTGAATGGATTTATTTGAAGTGAAGGTTGTATAGTTGCAACACAAGCACCCTCGCTATTGGTGTTCGAAGTTTAATCATGACTCAAATGTGCACTAACGACTGTGCCGTCCGTCTGAATGTATCGGTCATTTCTCGAAACACCTTACGAACTTGAATTTAATTTATTTATTAATAAAAATAGCTAAAATTAGTAATTGATCCTACAGTAGTGAAACTGAACAGCGACCATATGCGTTGAAAAGCTGCCGCCAACTCGTTCTCCAAGGATGTTTTTTGTCATTAGTACTTTATTGTTTCTTGCAATAACAATTTTGATAGTAAATCACCTCGCTTTGAGTTTCAAACGTCGAGAGTTAATTAAATATTGTTCTAAATCACTGATCACCCTCTGAAGCGCACCTCTCATGACTTTAAGCACCAAGGACAGCTCCAGTGCCTTCCAGAAGTTTCACCTGAGATGGGCAGCGACCTTTCCACGTAAAATATAAAGCTGTCGAGTGGCAGTAAATCTTAGCTGGTTTCAACATTCATAATATTGGCGGTTAGTAGGCCTAATAAATCAACGATAAATATATCAGCGTTTTCTGTTGGGGTAAGACAGACCTTACTTCCCAGTAATTTAAGTTATTTTTACTTCTTTTTAAGTGTCTATTATTTTTAGGGTTTAACGATTTCCAAATATCAATGCACCTTAAACAGGAACACAATTAGCGATTGCTGACGTAGTCCCCGACAAATTAACAGAGCATTATGAGGGTTGAAATATTATACAACTGCTCAGAACTGTACTGGAGATTATGTTCCATTAAATTGTTAAGACAAAATCTGAAACCATTTGTTGTATTTTGTAATTTAATTAAAAAAACTCATGAATAACCTCCAAAAGTATCTTCGTGCATAATTCTTCATTTATATAGATATCTAAATACAAAATGGCAGAATGCCACATGCATATATTCTATGTTAAATATATTAATGATTGATTGTGATTTAATTTTCTTATAATATTTATTGTACATGTTCTATAATAATTTTCTAATTTATTTGGAACAAAACAGTTTAATAAATCAGACTTTTTATCACTTTCAAGACAGACCTATTAAAACATACGCATGGTTTGTGTTTTCGTTGTCCTTGAGCAAAAAATACGTGGAAATTATTTTTAAATCAAGTTTGATTCAATCACGATGAAGAGGAATTGCGCCGTAATTATTCGAAACTACTTTTATTAAATTTGCTATTGACCGTGGTTTAATATTAAGTACTGTAAAATATTTAAACAATGTTTCAGAATATTAGCATGACAACAAATGGCAACAACAGTGAACACGCGGATGAATGAAACACTTCATCTTGCGCGCAAGTAGGGCTATTTTTAGTTACGTTTTGAGAGCTCAGTCATAAATTAAAGGCTACAGACTGTTAAATTTTTTCCAAAATCTTGATATTCTAACTATGTTGTGTAGCATGATAAACAGGAAAACCGCGCTTTTATTTTTAGTTATATATTTTTTTGTCGTTTATTTTGATATGTTCTTCAATGTGTTGATTTTAGTATTTGTATTGGACTATTTGTTATTTTTTTAGTAATTATTTAATCAAAAACTAAGTAATAGCCATCTTTTCTGTTTTATAAACAATTCTACTAAGTTCCCTGCTGGAAAAGAAATGTCAATATTCTCGCTGTTTGTCATTTAAATTATAATTTTTGAATAATACAATGGCATTGAATAATCCTTTAATGTAAAGATTCAGCAGTCTACGTTGACTAGTACTTGACAAACGCTTGGAAGAAAGAAATAGATTCATTCCAAAAAACAAGTCCGTTTCTTTCCCATGCTGAATAATTGAAAATAACTGCATATGATGCCCTGTACTGGTGCAGATCCAGGTGTGACTAATTCCCTCATTTTGAACTACTTGCTGTATAATCTGGTGCAACGTAGAAAACGCAATGAAAGGGGCGAAACCTCCCGAAGTGACCACTATATGTAGCCCAGAAAAGCCCATTTTCAACATGACTGTAATGCGGCACTTCTGAATTTACCTCTCGAGGAAAACACGGCCCTGTGTATTGTGTAAATTACTTGGATTAACTCCCCTTTGTTGTCGAGACATTAGACCTTCAATGTACACACTCTTCCCCCTTTACCGTCCGAAGTTAGTTTGCAAGTATCCGTTTTAATAGCCTTGTAATCTAGTCAAGAAGTTCCTTTGTATTTATCGAAGGAATTAAAACATCTAGGGCCTTAATAATTTTAATGTTAACAATGCGTAAAAATAATTAGCAATCAAAAGCCATTAATTTGTTCAGATATAAGCATAATAAACGCATCAATACCTTTCTTGAAATGAAATGCCTTTTTGATTAATTAAGACAATTTGCGCAACGTAAAAACTGGAAAGACCCCATTTATAACACCTTAATTTCTATCATCAAAACCTAAAACAACTTCCACTTTGATTACATTAAAAATCATAGGTAGAAAAAAAAACCACGTTTTATTTTATTATATTTAATGCAAACTTTTCATTATAGGCCTACCTCGAAAGTGTGTTCAATATAACAGCATAAACTGCAAAACTGGCCACTCTTTATATTTATATTCCTCCTTGACTATTAATTTTCAAAGTCAGAATCGATTTTTTTTTAAATTGAGATCCATACAGTTATAAACTACTGATGCATTCTTTTCGACATGTCTAGGTTTTGCATCTAAAATGTATTTGTTTGTTTGTTGTTGTACTCGTTGCCTATTGACATGAACCCTTTCTATCCACACTAGGAATTTATTTTGGTTTTATAATGATTGTCGTACTCCGGAAACCTTACGATACACTATTTTAAACAGAAAAAATGCACTTATTTACGTATTCAAGCAGAAATACGCATAACCATTTGGCAAAATAAATTTCTATCTGCAGCATTACTTTACTGAGGTGACGTAAAAAGAGGCATTTATGTTGTTTTGTTGTAAAATTTAACGAAAAGTGTCATACGGCCAGAACTATGAATATTAAAAGTTGCTATAGATTCGATTGACCGAACATTAATACTTCTCCAGTTAATTTATATAAAAGCAATCTTTACAAATGTACATGACGCACCCTTTTTAAATATAAACCATTTAAATAATTTAAGACTAAATGACAACATTTAATTGTAAATGAAAACTGAAATAAATTTGAAGAAAATATGATGATTTTAATTTGCTATTTTGGTCGGATTTGTGTGTAATATACCTTTCCAAAAACGGTCTCATCCTATCTATCTATATATCTGTCTGTCTTTCTGTCTGTCTGTTTTCGTGTTGTACTTCATGGTACTTAACATTGAAAATATTTCAGGTGTAATAAAATATACATTCATGTCATACATTTCATATAAATATTGTTTACGGGTTCATTAGACTATTTAAAATTATGCATGCCGTATGCGAAAAGAGAAGAAAATGGTTTCAGATGATAAATTCATGGTAAAATGTAATTCCTGTAACAGAGAGTAAAACATTTCTACCCGTTATCACTCCAGTATAATGACATTTTAATATGTAACACAACTGACACGTGTGGCCACTTGTTGCGTTTACAAATAGATACCTCCACGGAGACTGATCTATTTGTTATTGTTTTGCTTTCTGTATAGTATTGCTATTTGATGTCAATATGTGTCACTGAACACATTGATGTATGGTAACGTGGGAATGGTAAAACAAAACATTTCGACATGCAGGATCATTGCTGGTGTAAAGACGTCGATTTGGTTAAAATGCATCGTAGATAAAAAAGGGTGTAAAGGGAACATTTAAAAATTCGCTCGTATATTTTTAATGCATTCATATTTTTAATGAATTCATAATTCATATCTTTTAATTAATATCTTTCAATTATGGCCCATGAGTAAATTCAAAGAACCCTTTAAAAAGCAAAAAAGACGTCTGCTTGCGAAGAACCCAACATGAAACTGCGTGCATGCATGGGTAGTGTAATTTGTCATTGATTTATAAATCCACATTTAATGAAATGGAAATACAATGTGAACATTAAATTAAATTACGATTAAATTAAATTAAATGAAAAGAAAGATAATGCTGAAATTAGATGCAGCACTTTGGTCTGCGTTTTTAAACCGACAGAAAACCGAAATCTATTTCCATCAATAAAATCGACCAGGACATTAGTCATGAATTTATTTGAGTATAATAAAATGTGCTTTAATTACACTAAACAAAAGTCAATAAGCAACACCCAAACGTTTCCCAATCGCTTATACCAGGACAAGGTGTGGGCATGGACTCTGTCCCAGACATCACACGCGACTTCATGGACGATGGGTCCCTTCACCAGTGGATACTATAAACGTGCAAATTCGGATAACTGCCTTCCGCAGTATTCGGAGGAGGTTCTTGTAGCATGCGGATAAATATTGGAAGTGCAGAGCAAAAGCACTTCAGATTCTTGCGCCTCAGGCCCAGGTACAACAAACGCGGCGTCTTCGAAGGACAAACGCACGAGGGATCTGTATTTTCGGTATGACCGTCAGCACCTATCCAACAGATGCCCTAAGGTGACGTCAGAGAGAACGAAAACTTCCCGTGGAGCAGAATAACTAACATACGTAGTCTATTTTTTCCTTGTTCTATATTTATATTATGGGCATCATTAATTTTTGAATATGTATATTGTCAGATGGCACAAAAATGTAAAATACAAGTGAGCAATGGTTATAACCGTTTTCATATTTGGACCAAACACACACACACACACACACAATGACAACACAAGAAACAAATACAGAAATAGAGAAAGTAGGATACTGGTCATTGCTAATGTTATCAAACATACATTTGGAATCTCCAGTTTATGTCATGCTATAATTGCTTGGTTGTCTAAGTAAAGATTTTACCCAAATTTTTCCACCTGAACATTTTACTGGAGTAGTTAACTTCAGGCAAACCTTTTTACTGTTAAGCTAAGACTTTAAAAATCACTGCTGATCACTAAAATTTTATTGATAGTAAGGCGTATGAAGAATTTAGTGTTTGGATATGTATAAATCGATCAAACAGTACAGTAAAGAAAAGACTTTCAGTTTCAGGATGTATTTAATTTATGATTGTGTAAGATTATTTTAGGAGAAATGTTCAATATTACCTGTTTATATAAATATAAATATTGTTCAAAATCTGCTGTTTAAGACACTTGACATGGATCTTTTCAAGACGCATAAGTTTGTTTTTGGAGGAATTTGATTGGACATAAGGGGCCACATAGGACGCAGAAAGTTTTAGTTCATTACTATGTTCTATAAAGCCAGGTGAGCTTCTGAATTAATGGCTGAAGAATGAATCCACCTCCATCCATTGTTAATTATTGGCAAGACACTTCATCCACTTTCAGGCGAACCTACGAGTACAATTGCAAAACTGTGGGCTAATGCCTGAGTATAGTTGTAAAATACTTATATTTAGATTTATTGAATAAAGTCAAAACAATCATGTGCAAATATGTTACTCATGCAAACAAAGAAAAAGAGTAATAATAATAATAAAAAGAACAATCATTTCCATTGGTGCGTAATGTAGGGTGTAGAGTGGCACCCAAGTATTTTACCAGCATCCTCTGCTGTCTCTTCGATGGATGAAGTTTCCGTCGTCACATGTGGATCCGGGCAGTTACCAGCCAGTGTGACCGTAGTGTGAAGGGGACGCTTGCTCCCGGATGTGTCCAATCACATGCGCTGTCTCACTGCAAATTTATCCTCCACTGCACCATCCACATACCAATGGCAGACATGGTCTCATAACCTAAAGCTCGTCACTTCAGTTCGAGACGTGACCGTGCTCTGCCATAATCCGGTGATGTGACGTCCTGCATATCACTGACTGCTAAGTGAGCTTCTGGGTATAAGCGGCCACTAAGCGATTAAAGCCAAGTCAGCGTGATATATATACGTGCTCTTGGCCCAGCTGTCTACGCTTCATTCTGAAGGCATACCTGAGAGACATTTTTCCAGCCCCGAGTGTAAATGTGCATATTTTGAGTCTCTCCCTATACTTTCATCTTAAAAGGCCGGTTACAGAAACAAATTAAACAAAAAATGGTTTCCTGCTGATGATCTGAGATGAAGTTTTGCATGCTGATAGCAGACGCAGTGGGAAGAGATTTAGGCTGCCTGCTTCAGTACTGCAGCCCTTCCAGGAAAGTCTGACTACCCAAGATCTGAAGGAAGGGATGCAGGGTGTAACTGTAATAATGTGTATGTGCTTGTGAGTGTCTGTTTTGCAATATATGATTGTGCCTTTACATTCATTTATATAGGTAATGCTTTTGTCTAAAGCAATATACAATCAGAGAGCAGTCAGCCAGTATCTGGAGCGACTGGCGTTAAGGGTCTTACTCAAGAGCTTAAGCAATGGGTTTTGAACAAATGACCTTCTGATTGTGGGTGCTAACCTGCAAAATGACACAGTGCCCATTCCCCCAACTGACAACTCAGAAATTGAAAAGTTCCAACCCTCTACTTAAAACAGTACTAAAAAAAGCTGAAAGGAATGGATTTGGAATGCAAATCTACGTGAGAAAATGCTGATTCCACTAGTGTTTGATGCAGTCATAACACAGCAATAGTGATGTAGCCATGACCACCTAAACTGAGATCAAGTCATTACCTAGACCATAGTGTATTGAAACTGAGACAAGACCAAGACTTTGGCAGGATGAGACACACAACAGCTATAAAACACATACATACATAACTATATAACACAACATACTATAAAACGTTAGAGCATAGGCACCATCCTGGGGTTAGGCAGTCTAGCCTAAAATTTGTGACACAGTATAATTTGAACCATGGATGTTTTTTCTTAAAATTTCAATGCAAATGCTTCTGTACAAATGTAACATTTTATTTTTTCAAATTAAGACACACCTTATTGGTTGCAATTAAACTTTGAAGCAGGACGTTTTACACCCAAACACGGTACATATGCTCCTGTACTTACAAACTTTCAACTTACAAACATATAAACAAAGAGGACTGTAAGTCCAAACTGTGTTCATTGGTCTCCCGTTTCCTGTCCGCATCATTTTTTTTTCCTGCTCGCCAATCCCACCCAGTACGACTTCTGGCCGCTACTCCCGCCGCGCAGCAGTGTAGCGTACGAACTCCCAGCATCCTAGGTCTTTGTACTTGCATAAACCTTTAAACTGATGTTAAATAACGACTTACAAACATTTCAAGTTACGAACGTCCATTTAGAACGCATCTTGTTCGTAAGTAGAGGAGAGTCTGTGCCAGGGGCTTCAGAAGCATTTTGAATGGGTGGGTGGGGGCACTGGAAAACAGCACTGGGTGAGCTAATATTTTATGTTAAATGTAGGGGGGTCCAAACAGAGAATTATGAAATGTGAGGGGGACACGTCCTCCTCAGATTTAATGACAGAGACGCCCATGGTCTGTACTTTGTTAACCCTTTGAATCCTGTCCATTTTTGAGTGTTTTTCTATCCCTTTAATTTCAGGCTTATTACATTGTATGTACATTATTCAGCCACATGTGCTTCATGGTTTTATTTTCAGGACATTCTAGGATACTCAGATATGCCATAATTTGATGTGTAAATGCTGACACGGTCTTGATATCATACTTCTTATGCGGATAAACTACTTGTGCCTATTGAAATTTCTCAGTCTTTAGTGTCATATAAAGATTTTCAGGCACAACAATATTGTGAATGTTGAGATTAGAGTCTCTGTGATGTGGGGATGCAGGGTATAATTGGGGACCTTTCTATGGCTTAGTACTGTGAAGGGATACATAGTTAGTGACAGGCGGAAATGAACATAATGTTCTTCCGGCTATGTACACTAAGGTTGGTAAAGTGAAATTAGAGAATGAAACTTTCACTCTGCATTTTAGCCTCAAACAACAGACCAACACTCTAGCAGTCATTGTGTTTACATGTGGGAGGTGTTCCTATTACACGATGGGTGCGTTCCATTTCAACTGTTTTAACGGAGCTCGACATCAAACATACATACATAAACCTTTGTGAATAAATATTGCGAAAATATCAAGTAATTGTCATCTCAATAAACAGAATACTGCCTTTTGTTATTTCTAGTAAAACCCCTGGCCATTGTCAGTGTTGTTCTGTTCCTTTATTTTTGGCTTATAATAAAATAAATATTTTTTCCCTGAAGGATAAAGTCTGAATACTGTATACGCTTTGTTTTCTGTCTAATGTGAATAATGCTCAAGTTTTATATATCGTTAGCCGTGCTTTTTCGTTAATAATATATGCCTCTGTGCACTGTGGCATAATGCTGCAGCTTTTATGACCAGATCGAGTAGGTACTCCCGATTCCGAAGATATACGATTCATATCTGTGCTTTATGCCCATCCAAAGTTATTAATGGTTGTGAAAATCAATAATTGTTGCGTTCGTCTTGTTCTACAGCTTAAGAAACAGTTGAAGATAAAACCAATGTGATGAATACTGAAGCACTACAAATATCATATTATAAATGTTGAGATTACAGTCTCTCTAATATGAGACTGCAGTTCTTTAGTGTAATATTGTCCCCATGCAGCTTTAGAATGTGACTGTGTGTGACAGTCACTATACTCTTAATGAGAGTGACTCTATCTACATTTATAATGTGACTGTGTGTGACAGTCACTATACCCTTAATGAGAGAGTGACTCTATCTACATTTAGAATGTGACTGAGTGTGACAGTCACTATACCCTTAATGAGAGAGTGACTCTATCTACATTTATAATGTGACTGTGTGTGACAGTCACTATACTCTTAATGAGAGAGTGACTCTATCTACATTTATAATGTGACTGTGCGTGAAAGTCACTATACCCTTAATGAGAGAGTGACTCTATCTACATTTAGAATGTGACCGTGTGTGACAGTCACTATACTCTTAATGAGAGAGTGACTCTATCTACATTTAGAATGTGACCGTGTGTGACAGTCACTATACCCTTAATGAGAGAGTG
>JAABNY020000048.1:7709005-7722466 GCA_015164015.2 Brevimyrus niger
CACTTTCTTATGTCCCGTGCTGCTCCGCGTGGTGGGGTTCATATCCCTTTCTGCTCAGTGTGTGGATGATATCCCTTCATGCTCAACGTGTGGGGATGATATCCCTTTCTGCTCAGCGTGGGGGGATGATATCCCTTCATGCTCAACGTGTGGGGATGATATCCCTTCCTGCTCAGCGTGGTGGGGATGATATCCCTTCCTGCTCAGCGTGGGGGGGGGGGGGTGATATCCCTTTCTGCTCAGTGTGTGGATGATATCCTTTCCTGCTCAACGTGTGGGGATGATATCCCTTCCTGCTCAGTGTGTGGAATTTACATCATGTTCCTGCTCAGTATGTGGGATTGATATCCCGACTCTGCGCAATATGTGGGGTCAATATCCCATCTCTTCTCAGTATTTGGAGTTGATATCCATTCCTGCTCAGTATGTGGGCTTTATATCCCATCCTTGTTCAGTGTATGGGGTCGACTCCAGTTGCCTGTAATCCAAAAGCACCCATAGTCTCTAAACTGTAGATAGTATGTGTAAGTGTGCACACTCTTGTGACGAAGTGGCACTCTACCCTGGGTGTTCCCCTGCTTGGTTTACTATGAGTACAGTTTGTGTAGCACCAACAAGTACACATTGGAAACATTTATTTTCCATTGGTCCATTGATACAGGTACTCTGCGGATGAAAACAAGCATTTTTTACAAGATGGAATCATAATAGTGTTATATGTTGTTGCCATCATTTATCTACACATTAATTTATTTTCATTTGTATTTGTAGTGCTTGTAGTGAGTCAGTACTCACTGGTACTCAGTACTGGAACCTCTTTGTTTATTTCATCAGAGTACTGAGAACCTTTCTTGCATACCAGCACCTCTCATAATTTGCTGGTACTGAATACAAGGGGATTGCTGGCACCCGATTTTCCCACTTTAAGCACTGACCATGTCAGATTTCCTTCCAGGAAATGAAAAATGTCAATAACTTTATCCAATGCGTCAGTTGTCCTTCAGGGGGCTAACAGAGGTGACCTTTGTCCTGGCCTTGGGTTTGTGGTGGGGTGCTGAACTGCGGGGTTGGAGAGATCATAAAACCGGCTGGGCTCCTGTCTGGTGTCCATAGCGGCTCAGAGGGTGGCGGTCATGGCTGTGTGTCCAGACGTCAGGGCTGGGTGGCCAGGATGCAGGCGGGGGGCCTTTGAAGATGACCCGGCCATTCTGAGGAATTGGATTCTGCTCGCTGTCCCTGCCATGTGACCTCACTGGCTCTGGATGGAGCAGACATGGTGTAATGAAGAGAATACTGGAACTTGCTCTGCAACAAATCAAGATGCTACTATGATAACAAGTAATGGATCTAATATATATGAAATATTCCTCAAAACATCGATTTAGATGAGTCTACCAGCAAAATTCCAAAGACATTCACAGTGAGAAACCACGTCATTATAACATTAAAAGTTATCACCTCTAAAGACACTTTGACACAATAAAGTATCAGTTCTCCTTCTTTCTTCAATAATGTAAATCAAATTGTGTCCCATTATCAGACCCAAAAACCAATTACAGGCAGAACTCAGGTGAAAGACATCCAACTTGCAGACAATTCATAGTTATTAACACCTTAAAGCCAATTGTATAAAAAATGTGGGTTAAATACAATGGTCCATAGTAATGAATGCATGTACTACTTTGTGATGCTCGTGAAAATCTCGCACAGTTTCAGTGGTGTGTCAGCTGGACATTTAGTATAGCTCCGTATGTAGCTACTTTCATTATTACTGTAAAATTATTATTATTATCATCATCATTGTTATTATTGTCATTATTATTATGGTCATTATTATTGTTGTTGTTGTTGTTATGGACTGTATTATTATTTTTCTGACTTACCTACAAATTCAACTTACAGACAGACTTCGTAATCTGGGGACTGCCTGTTATAAATATGACTTCAAAGTGAGAGAAATTAACATTAAAATCTGACTTCCTTCCCCCACAAAATGCTATTAAACGGAAAAAGAAATAATGTTGCCATATAGAGTCTGTAATATTGCACTAAAAGTCCTGCCTTATATACCCAGATTGAGCAGACAGCCCTACCTAAATGCTGCAATCCAGAACACAGCTCAGATGGGGTTTGTGACATTCGCCGATTGTGGAAGGGAGTCCCTAGCAAGAGACGATCTTAAATAGAGGCTCTTCCTCTTCACAGAAGGACTGGGGGTGGAAGTCTTGCCTGACGTTCTTCGCCTTGAGGTCTCCCAGTAGACTAAAATGTCTGAGTAAGATAAAGAGATCTTTCTGCTTGATTGCTTGGTTGCACACCCCAGACAGCCATGATGTTGTCCCCTTTTTTTGTCTGTAGAAAAGTAAGTTGTTTAGACCTCTACCGTATGTCTGCACATTGTGTGCCCTCTATACAATTTTACATCAATTCCAGTCCTGAACAATTTATCATTCAGAACAATGGTATAGTGTTATATGTTATGAAAAGGTGCTGTGTGCTATGAATAGTACTCTTTCAGATAATTGGTGCACAAGTCAAGGAACACACAATTTTAAGAATCTGAATACCATAACTCTTTAATTTCAGGATAGCAGCATCAGAAAACAACAACCAAGATTTCAACCAACCAACCCACCAAGACACATACATAGAAAATGTAGCTACAGCACAAAGAATGATAGCAGAGCACGGAATCAAAGGGCTTGTGGACTAATTGTGCAAGGGTCAGCTCTGCGACAATGACTACATTACACATTCCTACAGTATGTTCTTCAGGAGTTCATCTCTACGTCACAAAGTTTGTATGTAGGTGTATAGAATGTGGTGAAAATTGATGTATAAGACACTCTTACACTGCTGAACAGAAGGTTATCCACCTCCACATATTAAAAATGTAATATTTTAATAAAGTGGCATCCTGTTTAACATTCATGAGCATTCGATTTCTGAAACAAACGACGATTAATCTGGTCCAGATCACTTTCATGGGGTGGAGGGGGGTTGGTTGTAAATGAAAATAATGCCCACTCAGCTATTTTTTTTTTTTTCAGTTGGAGATCAAAGGCGCCGTCTGACCAGCAGCGCTGCAGGAAGCGCAGAATGCACCCTGCCTTTGTTATCTGTTGCTAGGAGAGCCAGGGACGCTAAAACAGGCCTGCAGTACAAGATCAAAATAAATGTTGTGAATTTCAAAGGGCATCTCTAAAAAGGCAGCTTTAGGATTAACATTCATCGTGCCATTTTACATCATTAAAATAAGATTTAGGTTTATTTCCTTTAGCATGAATGGGGGAATCATCAACCTAAGAAGACCAGTAAAGAAAACTCCCAAATTCCTCGAATTTCATCTATTTTTAAAGCATAATATTATTCTAATTGAAGACTGCAAAGGTTGTTGCTATAACCAAAGGCCACTATAGGCTATATATTTATAATTCATTCTGGTTTTCGTTTGAAGGAAAGATGATTTAAAATTTGATCTAGTGTTGTGTGCATATTATTCAAAATTCTATTATATTTTATTTATTAATAAAGGTTCTATAATTATCTGTATTATATGGCTTTATTTCTAAGCATTCTGGTCACACAGCTTATAGTTATTCCTTTATATTAATGTGACTTTAAGCAGTATAAGCGTTTGGATGGATGGATGGATGGATGGATGGATGGATGGATGGATGGATGGAATCTTAGTAGCTTATATGGTTTGAATGACAGCAAATATTTTTTTGATTAATGAATTGGAAAATCTTTCTATGTGGAACTTTTGGCCATGATAAAATGTTTTAGATTCCCAATTTACCAGGCCGGACTATTACATGTTTACAAACCAAACCTCTTTTGATTTGCTGTTGGTTTAATTTGCTCATGTGAAGACTTTTCTCATCTAAAACCCCCCAAAAGATTTAAGCTTATTATTCACCAAATTAACAACATTTCTGTTTCCTTCAGCTATTGCCACAGAGCTGATTCTCTGGTGTATGTTTCTGCACAGACTAAGCAGAAGAACTTTCATGATTCCAGTATCTAAACAGCAAAATGAACCCGCAGACATTCTAGACAGAAGTGGGACACATGCATTAGATTAATCTTAAGATGTTCATGAAGTGTGGAACTTACATGTTTGTAAGTGCTGCCAGTTGAAATAGAAGGAAAATGTAATATATCTTTGTCAGTCATGAAATCACTTTACAGCAGAAGTGGGTCATGATTATACTGCAAAGGCATGTGAGCAAAACTTCAAGGGACAAACCAAAAGATGTTTTAAGGTTTTTTTAATATGTACATTTTAAACTGAAGTTCTCACCTATGTGCTTCCAGCAAACCAACGAGACAGTTAACGCAAGATAACAAATACAGCTCGTGTTGGACCCATCCACGACACTCAGTTGTGCTTTTGGCTTTTCCATGCCGGAATCTTCCATTTATTTGTAACATAGTTCATGACACTGCAAGGACCATCTTCAAGCTGAGAAATCATTTCATACTATCATGATTCCATGAGTTATTTTGCAAGACAAAAATTCATAGCAACTTCTTTGTCCAGGATATCATGAAATTTACAAAATTTACGAAACAAAAGCAAGTACAAAAGCAAATAAAACGAAAGAATTATATACATTGGTGAGATTAAATGAGGAGTTTTAGTTTTTAAGGGCCTTAAAAATGCACAGAATGTCAAAAGCAAGTATGAAATATAGATCACAAATGTCATATTTAGAATCATTAGATATTTTTAAGGCAAAATAATCAAAAGCAATGAAATTCTTGGATCCCAAAGGGCTGCGCAGAACTTTGAAAAATAAACCGAGAACCGACTGTACAAGTATTCAGCAAAATCTGAGATCTTCTCTGGTTATTTCCTTCAGACGTTCATGTAAAATAAATTCTGCTAGTGTTGTGTTAAAAATGGTTATTATTGCATCATTACTGGTAACATTTTTTCACTTTTTATTTTGATTTCTTTATTTCTTTTCCTCTGCAGAGCAGAAAAACATTGGCGACGTGCAAATGATTTGCTTGCTATTACATCACCTTTCAAACTCCCAATAACGATTCATATTAATCACATACGTACGAGGTTTAATCGCATTCCGGGAAGCAGATTCTTTGGTGTGTTTCATAAGACGGAGGGGGAAATTAAGTTTGTTTAATATCGGTTTCATCTGGTATTCATCCATCTTCAATACCACTTACCCATTACCCGTTTATGGTGATGCGTAGCCTACCCCAGCTAGCACGCAGCAAAAGGCAGAAGACAGACACCGTTTAAAGAACACTAGTCCATCACCGTGCAGATGAATGCTGTATGAGTACAGGAATACACAATCGGGAGGTAATGCTGAATTTAACACAGATGGTGCAACCGTCCAATACTGCATATATCATACACATACATACTAATTATATCAACGTTCAGGGGAAAATTACACAGGAATAGAAGATCAAGTATTTATTAAGTACTTATATATACTGTGCATCGATAAACCAGTTGTTTCCTGTTAACAACAGTAATTATACTGATTATGAAGAGGCAGCAGTTTGGGGAGACAGATTTCCCCCAATTCCAGGAGACACGGGCTGACCAGACAGCATGCAGCATCTGTTGTTCCATCTTGGCTGGGATCTTCAACAGTGGTCCCAGTATCTTTAAAATCTGTCAATTTGTGCATCCCTTTAAAATGTATAACTAAAAAACACACTCATTTAGATATTATTGCAGATATAACATACATACATACGTACACACACATATATATAGTACATATACTGCATTTATTCTGCATATACACGCATGCTAAGATATTACAGGGCTGCCACTCATTCACTTAAACCGCTAAAGCATTCCTAGAATATAACTGGACCCTTGGCATGTGCGGAAAATGCTTCCCCCTTTCCTTTTACAGAGTGTAAAAGATTATAATTAAGATGATAATTGTGCCGCCACCGTCTCGTGTTTGGAAACGGCCGTGCCAGCTGGCAGGACGTGGAGTATAATGTCCTCTTCTAGCTCGCCGTCTGCCGTGGTGACAATGGTGACCAGACACGGGGATCCGTGCAGCACTGAGGGAAAAAGCCACACGTGCCAAATAACCTCATAATTACAGACATTCATAAAAATATATCAGTCTCTACCCTGGGGTCAGCATTTGCTCCTTTATTTTTAAACACTCTTCATTATAAAATCAGGAAGGCTTCCGATGATGGACTGGCCAAAAAATTCATTTTCCTTTTTAAGTAATAGTTTTGAAAATCTGTTCTCATTAAGCTCCTTCAGTTCCCACATGAAGGTCTGATGAGGTGATAAACAATATTGAAGGCAATGGAGAAGCCATACTCTCTATGTACATACTCTGTACCGTGGATTCATTTGGGTGACTATTTAGAAACAGCCAGTTTGTTAAAGTGGTTTTCAAATGATAAATTATGCCACAAGACCTAAGAGAATGTTCCTTATTTTATGCACATAGTGGTACTATAATCATCAGATGCCCTTTGACTGAGCTATGGGACACTGGCTTGCATGTATATATGATGTTGATGCTGGTGTGTGTGCGTGTTCCAGTTCACCCACATGGGAGGCGCTTGAAGGAGGTTTGGAAACTGAAGTGATGCTCTTCTAGCATACAGTCTATATACGTGTGTGTGTGTTGGTGTGTGTGTGTTGGGGGAGGGGCAGCACATATATATTACATGATAAATAATGAGAAAAGCTGTTATTTTGACACTGTGGAGACCATTTTTGGTAATCTCAAAGGGAATCTCAGTTTTATAAAAAAAAAATAAATAAATAAAAATAAATCCAAAAGTCTTGTATTGTCTTGTATTGGACTAATGTTAGGGCTGGGTAGGGGTCAAGGTTGTCATGTTGGGATTAGGGTTTTGCCCACTGAAATGAATGAATGGTCCCCTCAAAGATATGAGTACTGGTCTGTGTGTGCGTGGTGGGCCGGAAGACCTTGTGTCAGTGTACTCACTACCAAGTCATCACTATCTATTTCATCACATGAAGTTAGTAAAACTCATTTAAGAGCTTAATGATGAGCAAGCAATGAGGTCATGCATGGATGCTGCAATGAGGCGACGCTGTGAGTAACCATACCATCTACAGATGAATGAGCAAGTGTGAAAGATTTCCATTTACCTTCATATAGTTAGATCTTCCATATTGGCCATTTACTCCTATTGTGGTCCTTATCATCGGGTTGACTCTGTGCTCTGTCATCAAAGAACAATAATGTAATGTTAATGTGATGTCTTGTTATTCATCCATGAGGTCTCTTCAGGGCAATGAGGGGACTGCAAGGAAGAAGCATGAGGACAATTAGGGAACTGCAAGACAGGAGCAGGAGGGCAATGAGGGGACTGCAAAGCAGGAGCGGGAGGGCAACGAGGGGACTGCAAGGCAGAAGCAGAACGGCAACGAGGGGACTGCAAGGCAGGAGCAGAAGGGCAATGAGGGGACTGCAAGGCAGGAGCAGGAGGGCAACGAGTGGACTGCAAGGCAGGAGGGCAACGAGGGAACTGCAAAGCAGGAGGGCAACGAGGGGACTACAAGGCAGGAGCGGGAGGGCAACGAGGGAATTGCAAACCAGGTGCAGGGGGCAACGAGGGGACTGCAAGACAGGAGCAGGAGGGCAACGAGGGGACTGCAAGGCAGGAGCAAGAGGGCAACAAGGGAATTACAAAGCAGGTGCAGGAGGGCAACGAGAGAACTGCAAAGCAGAAGCAGGAGGGCAACGAGAGAACTGCAAAGCAGAAGCAGGAGGGCAACGAGGGGACTGCAAGGCAGGAGGGCAACGAGGGAACTGCAAAGCAGGAGGGCAACGAGTGGACTGCAAGGCAGGAGCAGGAGGGCAATGAGGGGACTGCAAGGCAGGAGCGGGAGGGCAATGAGGGGACTGCAAAGCAGGAGCAGGAGGGCAACGAGGGAACTGCAAAGCAGGAGCAGGAAGGGCAATGAGGGAACTGCAAAGCAGGAGCAGGAGGGCAACGAGGGGACTTGCCTCTTCCTCCTTTGGCCAGAGCTGCGTCAAGCTGAATCGGTACATGTCGTGGAGAAGAACCTAACCATCTCTTGCTGGTAATCAGGAATCAGCTTGAGTGGGTGTCATCATCAACCCGATGAGCGCAGTATGGCGTCCATATGGGCCAGGCAACCTGCATGTTATGAGATATACCAGGGACCTCATCCTCCTCCGGCTCATCTAGGTCGCTTTCACTCAACGGGTTAATGAAAGGATTGTCCACTAACCACCTGGGAGGGAGTACACCTGGCTCGGACACCAGAAGGAGGCTGGCTGCAAGGGACAGTGTGCAGGCCAAGATGCAGTGTGTAAGGGGTTCCTGGGGGTAGCTGCTAAGCAATTTGCTGAGTCCAGTCATTCTGTCACTACTTGAGGGATGAAGGACTCGGGAGCAAGCATAGTGGCTTAACAAAAGGGATTTATTGACGAAAATGAGAAAATGAACAAAGTCTGGAAACAAACAGGATCCAAAACAGGAGGAATTGAACAATGAAGGACATGGGCAGACAGAAGGAGCGATATCCATGCCTGGACTGGGGCTGACAACACAAATAGATACTTAAATACAAAGACTATTGAGGGGTAACAAGTAACAGGTGTAGCTCATCAGGGCCACTTGACGGAGGAGACGGGAAGGTCAGGTGTGCATGACGCAATGCCAGCAGCCAGTATAAAATATATATTTTTTTAACTTTATTAATGCTATTGAGAAGGTCCTTGTAAATTCAGACTCTCTAGAGACACTAGAGTATACTACTATTTACTATTTTGAATTTATCCTCCGTATGAACTGTGTTACGTAAATGAAGTTGCCTTACTTTAAAGGCAATTCATGGAACACTAAATATTAGAAAAGTTTTCATTGTCAAAAATTCTGCCTTTGAGAAACCCTACACGATAACGTCTACCTCTTCTCACTGGCTGGTTCTTGCTATTCATGTAAGGTTAGTAGAATGCATTTAGGACCGGTAGTAAAATTTGGGCATAACAATAAAATGAACAGCTCTTAAGTACAACTTGGTTTCCTTTGTTCATACTAAAGAGCTATTGAAAGGAAATGGAGCATTCACAAACCTAACTTCACCACCAGGCAGCACTGAGCACAAGGCTGGGACAGACCCTGGATGCCACTCTATCAGAGGGTACATGCAGGAATATACTAGGGTACTTTACGGATACCATTCATCCCACTTGCATCATATCAGACTATGACAAGAAACCTACGCATCACTGGCAGAGCATGGGAACTTTATACCGGCTGGAGGTGAGATTTAAAATCCAAATGCTACCATCATGCATGTCCCATTGACTGATATGCATCTCTCTAAGCTTGATAGATAAAGATGACAGATAATATTACACAGTCAAGAGCCACATAAAGATGTTCAGGTCAATGATGGACTGCATATATGACGGTGGTTCATAACAGAGCTGAAAATTTTGCTAATGACGTAATTCCCATCGTAACATCGTAGCACGGTGCACTGCACTGCCAGTTGTATAAAATCGCACTGCAATTGCCTTGACTAAACTTCAAATATCACTAACAGGAAGGCTCACATAATACACTGCAGCGATCTTAAAACAAGGAGCATTGCATACCAGTTTGGAAGCAGGATCGTGCTTTAACACAGTATCTACGTATTTACAAAGGGCTACTGCCATAAGCTAAGCGGTCTGTATAAAAAACTTCCCTGATAACTCCAGCCATGTACACCAGGCAGTCTGCACCCATAAAACGCCAGCAACAACATCCGCTACCTGATTATATACCGCATAGACTCCCAAATCCCCATGCTCTGAAGTAGCACCCCACTCGCAGGAAAGCTGCCATCATAGTGACCGAAATGTTTTCACTCATAACCCATTTAATTATCTATAACCATAAACCAGTAAAATATGGAAACAGAATTTCATTAAATTCCGCTATTATTCCTTCCTTCAGTTAGGCCACCCTCCAGTAACGGATAAGTGGTGGGAAGTAAAAACATAATTATGTAAATTATGCAAATATAGTCTAATATTATATATAAGACCAAAACTATTGAAAAACAATATATAGCCAATAAATTACAAGATCAATGCCGTGTACTTAAAAATAAATAAATAAACAGAGACATCTGAACAATGGCTGAAATTCTGAATTTGTAACACAGAAGTTCAAAGTTACTCAAAAACCTGCTTATTCACATTATATTATATAACTTTGCGATTGATTACTTATTCATATTTATTGAAAGCTTTCATTTGACAACTGGACGTTTTACATATTGCCTGTCTCTCATGGTGGGAAATGGACGGGAAGATTTTTCCGTTTCTCAGTAACCCCTCCTATAGTGACACAGACTATTCGGTAACCTCTTTCAAACAAACAGTTTTGAATCTAAGCCTGTTTATTTGTCAATATACTGAATATCGTCAATAATAATTTTGTATTTTCAATCTGTAATTGATATTAACTGTGAGTGTAGTAAGTATTGTAAGCAGCCTACTGTTTATGGACTTCCTGCCCATTAAAGTTGATTTGTCAACCCATCAGTTCAGTCTGGAAGTGAAACATGTTCTTATTGCCAGTAAGAACAAAGCTACGATTTTCTACTTTGAAGGTATCCCTAAAGTTTTTGCATTGATCCTGTAATTAATACGACATTGTTTGAGAGCCGCATTTGGAAATAATTATGAACAGGAATCTTAAATGCAATTTCTATTGGGGTTTTTTTTTTTGTTGTTTTTGTTTTTTGTTGTTTGTTTTTGCTGTACTTTGCTTTGAAATAACTTGGACTTTCAATCATCAGGCGCGTTATTGATTCTTTTCAACTTAGTTACAGTTACTATTTGTAATGTATGCCTTCCTTTTGTTAATGCGTTGTGATATCGGTCCTTGCATGTTGTATTAAGGAATCTTTTGTACGAAGGAACAAGTTTCAAATAGTGAGTTTTCCATAATAAATGACTATTCGGAAGTGTTACAGCCGCACAGTGACACTGAACGACGAACCAACAGCTTCGCACGCAAAAGGAAAATAAGTTATTTATCGGTTTCTCTTCGTAAATCCTGGTATGCATGGAAGATCTAGCAGAAGATTATGTCGCTTTCCACACAACGTATATAAAGTTCAGACTTCTCATCAGAAAGATGGCTGACGTATACACAAGAGTCATATTCTGTGTAGTGAAGTAGTGAAGTGAACACTTTCCGACCAGATATGTCATGGTTCATAATGTGGGAGGACAAGGCGTGAAACCAGTATCATCATCAGTTTCGGATGAAAGAAAGAAAACATACCTTATAGAACAAGAAAGGTTCTTTCCAATTCAGTTGCGTTGTTAGGACAACGAAAACCTTTTCTGAGATGATTAGTTCCACTTCAAAAGAATTTATTTTCTCCAGAGAAATCTCCCCTTTTGTGTCCTCAAACATGGTTTTCAGCACATGAAAAGAAAAGTCGCACGTTTGCTTCGTCTGTTTATTTTTTCCTCTATTCATGGTACAATTGTACAAATAAATAAAGAACCCATCACCAAGCACTGACTGCTAACTATAAACGTGTCACGGGACACACCGATAAGGCTGGTAACAGACACCTCAGGCGCGAGTTTATGGCTCCCCTCTCTAGTCGCTTTAACCTGACAGCAGAACGGCGCACATTCCCACATGTTACTAATCAGAACTGCGGAATGCAGGCTTGGGCTGTTTGTATTTAGACACTATAATCAATATGCGCTATATATAATGAATAAGATCATAAGGGCAAAAACTGATTTAAGTCGTGTTCTTGATTAGGGCATTTTTGTAGCTTTTGAGTAAGTTTTCAAAATGAATGTTTCTCCGCTGTATTTAACTGTTAACACTGATTTAAAACATATTGATATGGAATTTTATTTTGGGATGTGCTTTTCAAACATAATAGATTAATTGTATTATTTATCTCTAAGTAGGGAATATCATGCTGCTCAATGCAAGCAAATCTATACCTCCTCCATAAAATATTGACACGTTTTCGCAATTTAAGAGGTCACGTTCAGTCAGAAAAAGTATATTGTTCTTATAGAAACGTGGTGGTTTTCCCCGTAACAACTAGATAAAGTTTTGGCTTCACCTTGGATCAGACATGCGAATGGTGGAGCTTGATGTAAGTTCGATCTTGTCACGGAAATGCGAATTCTTTGTTTTCCCTTTTTATAATAACTGTCATTTTCAAATTAAATCCCTGTGAAATCCCCCCAAAAAATACATATATACAATTTTCTTTCGAAAAAAAAGAAAAAAAATTTGTTCAAAATCTAATTTTTCAATTACTTTGGTCGTAAGATCTATTACAACATCATAGCATTAATCCTAAAACAAGCAGGTAGGCAGATTTGTGCAGTAAGGAAAGTGTATCCACATATTTCATTTATTTTATTTATTTAATTGTTTTATTTTCATTTATTGATGAAAAAAGCCAATGGTCCTCTATATAACTGTAACTTATTGTAAGTTTGGAAAACACAGCATTTATATATTTATGTACTTCTGTTAAAAAAATGACTTCTAATTCACTTTACGCCCTGCAGTCTGCTGTGATACCCAAATACGTCAACGCAGAGCAGCACTGACGATTGAATGATTCTTCTACAGTTCAAACAGCAGAAATGTCGTCCTTTGTGCATATGATGAAAGTAAAGGGGCAGCTGCAGGAGCACCCAGCTCATGTTAGTCGTCATGGAGATGATACTGTTGTGGTTTGCTGAATCAGAACCTGGGAGCACTTGCTAACACTAAACTATGAGTTCTGTTCCACTCAAGAGATAATTCACCAGGATAATGTCGGGCCATCTGCCCATGAGCTGAGTCTGAAGGACTGCTGGGCATCCATCTAATTACTCAAGTCCCATTTTATCTGATATTTAGTTTTGGAGGGAAATCTGACGAGTTCCAAAACCAGATCATAAACTTGTAATGTAACTTATACATTTTTTCACAATTTTACACAGGAGCACACGTGTATGGCATGTGTCGCACGAAAAGGTAATGGTGATGTGCAACATTTAGAGGGGTTTCTCAGAAAGGCTGGGACATGCAAACTGCGAATAACATTTCTTATCGATGCCTGAAACTTTTATTAAAATCCATCTTCAAATTCGGTAAGTTGTGAAAATGTTATTTTCTTTCCTTAAAAAGCCATATTCAAAAGTTAGTCGAAATTAGTTTCTGCAAACTGATGAAATTTAGGCTTAAATTCTGTTTTGACTGTGTATGTGCCAAATAAGCCCTGACCTGTGAATCTATCCTTTGTGACTGGGCTGATGATGTTTCTGCTGTGTAAGGTGAGACAGCACAGAGACGTGGACGCTGTTGTGGTTTTTCCTTCCCAGCCAAATCAGAAGTCAGAAGCCGCTAGTGTAGGTCCAAACTCAGTCTTTATTGCAACAATGGAGTTACAACCAAGGC
>JAABNY020000048.1:7740406-7755725 GCA_015164015.2 Brevimyrus niger
AAAGGAAATGCCAGAGAGAGAGAGAGAGAGAGAGAGAGAGAGAGAGAGAGAGAGAAAAAGAGAGAGAGAGAGAGAGAGAGAGAGAGAGAGAGAGAGGGAAAGATGTACTCATATCTTTGTGGGAACCATCCATTCATTTCTAAGGGCAAAACTCAATAACAACCTTGACCCCAACCTTAACCCTAAGTATCCAGGCAAAATACAAGACTTTTGGCATTTTTAGTTTCTCAATTGTAGTCATGGATTTTTATAAGATTGAGTTTCCCCTTGTGGGAATCAAAAAAGTGGTCCCTACAACAACAAAATAATGTGTTTTTATCATATTGTGGGGGCATTTGGTCCCCACAATGTAATGTATACATGACCCACGCACACACACACACACACACACACACACACGTGTATCTGGAGATATAACTTGTCAATCAATTTAGCCCAGAACACTGAACTTGGCGCAAGTCTATCACTTGTATCATTTCATAACTATTCATTTTAGAATGTGTCAGGACCACTCGAAATTAATTTACTTTAAAAATAAATATATACAGAATTCCAACCCAGATAAGACATGTGATGATACACTATTCTGGTGAAAAGGTTTCTGAGACACCAAGACTGGCGCATTATCCGTTATTGAGGCCCTTGCAGAAAGGTGAGCCAACCCAGAACTCAAACCGCCAGTGACTCAGGGCAAAACTTCAGCTCAGCTGATTGGTGGCTTGTGACCAAGGAGCTCAGTCCGTAGAGCTGTCACTGGTGTAATGAAGATGTGGTTTAGGGTGACATCTTGGGTGACATGAGATGAGTAAGATTAAGCTCTTGATGTTTTAAGGTGAATTCATTTAGTTCAGTGTGGGAGGGGCATGGATACCATGGCGGGGTCAGGGGGCCCAGTGCTTGACACCGGCCCATGAAGATGTAAAATCATACATAAAATTGCATGGCTGGGGTTTGCGAACATCACTGCAGTTACTACAGCCGCACTGGCCTTCCACTGAAGTTACTACAGCCGCACTGGCCTTCCACTGAAGTTACCACAGCCGCACTGGCCTTCCACTGAAGTTACTACAGCCGCACTGGCCTTCCACTGAAGTTACTACAGCCGCACTGGCCTTCGGCTGCTGCAGCCCGTGTGTGGCTCTCCTTGCTGGCTTTGGCCACACAATCCTTCAGATCTATACTTACTTAGAAAGAGAGATGGGGCAGCATTTCTGGCAGCCTCTGACCTTCATGCACGGAGGATATCAGAGGATGAAGGGCGTAGGTTTGGTTTAAAAATTGGCAGGGACCGAATCAGCCCCGAACCCCACGCTCCCATAAACATACACGGTACGCCCACAATATTGGTAGCGACATACCTATAGGTATACTGGCCAAATCCAAACTGTTGCCTTACGTATAGTACTACGCGTGGGAATACCTCTTACGGTCACTATACCGTTATTAAATAGTTCATTGCAGCCCTAAAAATCATAATTAAAAGGCTTTTTACCTAAATATACAAACAGAGAAGAATAAAAGCGTTCTATCTTATTAAAGTTATCAATACATGAATCGAGATATCAACTCTTAATATATTTTTTCCGAATTATTTTTAACCCGCAAAATGTTCGGTTCTAATTTCGGTGACACTTCACTAATATTCCGAACACTCAGAACGCCTGGAATTTAAATTATCACGTTTTCCTTACATGTTTATCAATATGTCAAAACATGTAAAGACACAAAAACATCGAATTCAAATAAATTACAATTCTTACATTATTCTGCTTACCTGGCATTATTTCTTAAACTATATCCATATTCTAATCAGCCATCGAGAAATGAAGACTTTTCTTCATTTGCCAAATGAGTGACACGATTTGTGTGGTTAGCAACACGACTTAATTATATAAGTAACAAAAAATATATAAACTTTGTCATCCCACAGATTAACGTCAAGTTATCGAGCAGTAACAGTAAACGTAATGGCGTATTAATATCCCAAGAGAAGGGGTGTGTTTTTATTTAAGTTTGGCTTTCTTTGGGTTTTTATTTTTAACTTTGTTTATTGCAAAATAATCGACAGTTATGCTGCATATGCTTTAATGATGCAATATATACACATACATTTGTTTGGAAATACTGAAACACAGACGATAAAAATTCAGCTGCAAACACATTATATCAGTCACATTCTATAATAATTCTATGTTTTTATTCATCGGTGGCAATAATCTCTGGGAGATTAAAGACATAGATTATCAAGAAACTAGAATCGACGGTTATATAAAAAAATTATTCGTTTATTACAACGAACGTCATTTTACGATAATATCAGTCTATATCAATGCATATTATACTTGATGCACTTAGGCTACATGCCGTGTAATTACTGACGACACGATTAAATCGTTATATTACGAGAAGATCCGTTCTAACTTTGGATTCTGCACAAGATTTCCTAGAGTAGGAACCCCCACCACCCCGAGCTACGGATGGAGATCATGTAATCTACGTCACATTTCCGGTTACCAGCAGATAATTATTTTTATTCGTCCTTCAACTATGACATTTGCAACCGAAATGTATAAAGCGACAGGAACGATTTGGAGGATATCTGTAAATGTATAAAAATAGCCTAGTATAAAACAAAATGTATGTATTCATTTTCCCCGTATTTTTCTTATTTTTCTTCAGTTCCTGGAGTTCCCTATTGCTCAGATTTTTTTAAATCACTACATTGTCAAACACCTGCGCAGAAACAAAAATATAATTATAAAAATATAATTACAAATATTCATCTTTTGGGTGAAGTTTTCATATATGTATCCGCAATCTTTATTTGAACTTCACGCTTCCAGAACCGTCAAAGACAAGGACCGCATACAAAAACACAGACCTATATAAAATGCATTTGAGCGTCACTAACCTGCGTGCGTTCTCTCGCGGATCTTTACATTTCCCGATCTTTCGATAACTTTCTCAGAACCACGGAATATTCGTCAGAAAGGTTCTTTTTTCTCCAGTGTGACCTCTAATGAGCTTGTATTTGTTTAAAAGAGTTTCTTTTTTTCCCATCTGTACCATGGTTCCCAGTAGCGGATATGCTCAGCTCGGTCGACTCCCCCGAGGTGCTGTATCGCTACATGGCTGACAAGTTCACGCACAGTCCCAAACACCGTCGCGCATCGCCGCTTCTCTGCCCCCTGATGGCCGTCGCTCCATTCGCAGACCACCTGAGGAAGGTCACCTGGACTCCGCTGAATGTTCAAAGACTTGTGGGGAGCCACAGACTGAATGACTGTCACCCCTTGGCCGGTCAAGTCCGCCACTGTAAGAGGTTGTTTCTGGGACCATGGTAGACCGAAGATCATTTGCTTATTGAGCTCTTGGTAGCGCCGAAGAAGAGTGGGCCTTTCGTGGTATAAGTGACAGAAAATAGTCGGGTTTTTGCCTTCTGTAAGAAGCAGAATATCACAGTGCTTTTCAGAAGTGCCTTAGTCGCAAGTTAATGTTATTTAGTTAGCAATCGATGGTTGTTTCAGAAGTATGTGATCCACAGCTGATGCACTCGGGACTGTTTTAAAACTGATTAACCGAGTAACAAGGTTCTGAAGATGACAGAACCGAATCACCAGCATAACTAGTGAATCACGTCTCTGGATAGTCTGGTAAAATGTGCGCGGGGCCAGTTTTAAGGCACCGCGGTGGGGTGTCCTGTGTTGGCTCCTGTCAAAGGTGGCAACATCACGCTGGGCTCGGAATTGCTTTCCCTACCTTAGACGAAAGAATAACGGTAGACACTAAGCCGAGATAAAATTGTAATGTAAGCTGTACATTTGGTTATTATCTCTTAAGGTCAGTTAGTGTGGTGTTTGGATCTGTCAGTAAATCTTTATATCAACAATAGGGTGCTAGACATTAGATGAAAATGAAATTCCACACGCCATACTCTAGCATAAACCCAAGTTAGCGGAAGTTGATGAAAGTGCGTCCCGTGCAGTTCACCCTGTGCCCTCCCGATATGCAGTAATAACCATAGTAAAATGCTTCGAAACAGGCCTCAACTTCTAAAAGAAAGTGCGTTGGGATTGGCTGGAATTAAGTTTGATTGACGCTAGGTGGGTCATACATGTCTTCTCAGTTTGAATTCCTAGCTAAAAATATTCCGAAGAAAATCCCTGTAAACAAGCGTATGCACTGTGCAGTTTAGTTAGCTCTGTATCTCATATGCACGGTATTTGTGAATATTTAAAATATTGATTTTTGCAATCAAGCAGGGCTTTGGCCCAAAGTGCCGAAAGCGCAGATAATGCAGATTGCGGCTCCAGGACAAATAGCAATAATTGTCATTCAAAGAAATCTACCCACAATCTGTTGTAAATCAGCACCGTAAACTCAGAATATTGCACAAGTTTTCGTTTTCGTGTATCAGACTATTACTCAGTTTTCACTCTTGTTTCTCCAGGATCAATGACATTACATAAATAACACAAAGTAAATTTGCATTTTAATTCTTTATCACGCCGAAGTCGATTCAATGCAGCATAAATGAGTAAAATACAAAACACAGAAGTTACAATAATTTTATTTTAAAGTTTCAAATTAAAATAATTTCATTTAGGAAAGCGTTTGATAAGAGTTTAAATTATTAAGAACCTGTTTTCTCTAACAAGGCATTAATGAAGGCATATTACATTTCTCTTATATGTGTTTAAAATCGTTTTTGAGGAACCAAACATAAATCACCAGTGGTGACAAAAAGTTGCAAACAGCAGGATTCTTGTCTGAAATCTCTCTCGTTTGGCATCAAACTGAAATACCAACCTGCATTCCGCCAAATCCGGCTTGGCACAATAATGCACGTTTAGGCTCCGTCGCAAAGAAAGAGATCTATCATTTAAAGTTTTTATTGGTTTTGTAAATGAAATACACTAAAAACTGAACAACGACACCCATATCAACTAAAGCTTCAAATACAGATGATATTCAGTGATGATATGGTGAATATTAGTTAAGTACGACTTCAGCAGCTGGACCAAAAGAACACTTTTATGTCCAAAACACATATTTTGAAGAATTTCTTGAAATCTAAACATACGTTTGTAACTGGATATGTCTAACGCCTGTACGACTATGTTACCAAATTTCTAACTATGAATTAGTATTAACTTACGTTTTCACGAATAATTTCGCGATTAATGGATATGTTAGTAAAAAAATAGATTATTTTCCTGAAGCCTCTGAAATTATTCTTGTACTTTCCATTCATCTTCGAAACGCGTATATCCTTCTCAGGTTTTTGTCTTTTATCGTTAGTATTACTATTAAATTCACAAAAATAGGAAACTTGCGATTTGCGTTCTTTGCACTGATATGATGGTTCTAAGATAGCATATGTAACAACTTCATAGTACTTAACCTCGGAGTCCTCGCCTTTAAGGGCCGGATTCAGTTTAATATCTGAGCCGACTTAACTGAACGCAAAAAAATATATCGCGACATCACAATTTTATTCACTGCAATAATAATTGGTTTAAGAAAATGAAATGCTTTAAGTCCTTCTTACATCTTTTTAAACAAGGCATAAATTTGTTGTAAATTATAAATGTACTTTTGTCTACAGAAAAAAACACATTTAAAATTTTATTATAATAATATTGCTTAACTATTAATCTTTTGCTGTTAATTACAATCAACAGATCTCCAATGCATTTTAAAACTTGTAATTATCAGCTAGTTCATCCTAGTTCATAGTTTTTTAAGTCTGTGTGTGTTTGTGTGTGTGTGCGTGTGCGCGTGTGTGTCTGCGCATATGTGGTTCTGTTTTGAATTGAATTACAGCGTGAAGTGACAGAGTGTTAAAGATCTAGTTATTTAAACAACATTGAATTCAAATGGTTGTTTAAACAGTTTTATTTCCGGAATTGCTAAATGATGAAAAATATGATGCAAGTGACGGCAAACGTCAGGCATAAATTAGATAAAATTAGGAGGGAATAATTTAGTGGTGTGCTTGAAGGGATGGCGTATGTAAAACTTCCTGTTGAACTGTCCAAATCAAATACGTGATTTCGTGTGTGTGTGTGTGTGTGTGTGTGTGTGTGTGTGTGTGTCCGTGCGTGTAAAAAAACTGCTGTGTTAACTGGATATAAAACCATCGTTTTGAAAGGCTTGGTGAATTTCAACGTCTGCTCTATGAAGCGCTGAGACCGCTTTAAAAAAAAAAATCTACTTTTCACGGGCACTGCAACTTTATGAATGTATTGGTAGAACTGGTACAACTCTCACGGGCAGAACCTCCACACTAGCTCTCAATATGGTACGTGTACTTTAACTACCAAAGTAAAGAACTTTACAAGACATCAGTAAAATGAATTTCCCAGATTAAAACGGGATTCTTCTGGACCACCACCAAGTTGCAGGTTGCTGATTGAGTTTATTGTTGCGCTCACACAAACAGTTTATGAGGTCGAATACACCTATAAACACTGTTAGTGAGTCTTCTGTTAGAAAACAATCGGGACACAGTAGGGCGCTTACATTTTAACATCCGTAAAATATGCTAGGGCCACACTTGAACATTATATTAAGAATCACACTTAACGCTTAAAGATGTATATATGGGAGCAATGGACATAGCATTGGAAATTAGTTACAGTTTAAACAACAAGATACCTATTGGAACGTAAGACATATATATTATCCGCGTCCATCTTGAAACAGCGTATTCTGGCCCGGATCATGCCGTAATTGTTATTTAGACTAAACTATTTGGAAAGTTTTAAAAACAAATTAGATTGACATTTCAAAATCAGTATAAAAAGAATCCTCAACAGTTAAATGTTTGAGTACTTTGTAGTTTGGCCGTTATTGGGTTAACTGCAAGAGAAATGCCTTCTCATCAGTAAACATCAGGAGCAGACCTATAGAGGCGGTCGCTTTCAGGGATTGCTGCAGTGCTCCAGTACCATCGGTGGCATGTACGTGAGAAAGATTTTTTTTAAAAAATAAAATTAATTTAAAATGCTGTTGTGCATGAAATCTGCATGGGAGTCCTTGTAAATTTGAATTTAAACTAAAAATTCCCCTAAAAATATCAGTAATCAGCAGAAATATGAAACTAACTTTTTATTTGGAGATACAATTATTATTATTGTTGCTGTTAATACTACTACTAGTAGTAGTAGTTAGTAGTTAGTAGTTGAAAAAAGTAGTAGTAGTAGTACTACTACTAATAATAATAATAAGAAGAAGAAGAATATATGTAGCAGCTGTTGTTTTGCTAGCAGTAAGAGATGGTGATAGTGTAGTATTTTATATTATTTTAGTGTGAATATTTATAACTTTGATATTGGACCGTTAAAACACAGCCACAAAAAACAGACTATATTTTCTAAAACCAAAACCTTTTTGCATGTGAGGAGATGCCGCTACTTAAAACCGAATCATTAAATAAGAAGTCATTTGAATAGGCTCCATAAGTGCATGTGGGAAACGAAGGACGGTGACTGTACAAAATTGCTAACCTGTTAACATTTTTACATTCTAATTTCGTCGAAAGAAATTCAAAAATAGGAGAACTGTGGCCTCGCGTGGCCATGTGACACATACTGATAGTCCCCAATAGCATTTCCTGTAAGTTATTGTTAAAGCCATTTAAGACAAACTTGAGGGTAGATCGTTAATTGTGTGGGGGCTCTGCATTGCATGTCGTGTCCTGGCGGTGTTCAGCCGGGTGCCAAACCGAGGGAAAGCGCTCATGCTTCTTGCCGTCACTTCGGCTGTTCAACAAGCATTTAACATCATCCTCGTGCGGGCCAACAGGCCATTAATAGTAACCCTACCGTGCTGGGCAACTTCAACAAGCCAATAAAATTCCTGTAAGAAAAGTTAAGAAAACATAATTGCCTGTAATTTCTGGCAGTTAGAACAGGATGCAATAAAGCATGAGTATTAGGCTTTGCAGTATTATTTATTGTCAGACATGTATACGTACGTATCTGTGATATAGAAGACTTTCTGAACATTCGTTATGTCTCAAACTTCGGTGATATTTCTCTTGATTTCCTTGTGCAGAAAATCATCTAAAATTATTGCACGGCCTTAAGGAAAACACACGGGAAAGGACAGATAAATCAACCAGGAGTTTACATCACAATGCTCGTTATAATCCAACCTTAAGTGTCTAGTAAATCATATAAACAACTGAACGTGACCGGTATTTCCTCCTCTTCCGCAGTGCATGCATTTGGGAGCAATAAAGCAAACCCACCACCAAATTGTGATCAAAGCCTTTAATGTTCTCCTGGCACGTCTCTCACTTCATACAAACATTATTCCACTATCTCCAGTCTTGGCTGTTTTGTTGTAGACAGTTTAATAATTAGGAACATTATAAATTAGACGGGTATTTTATAAAAAAAAAAAAACTCACCTTAAAATTGTATTCACATGCTCGACGAGTGTGCTCTAGGAATGAATGCTGCGTGAAGGTTGCTGCAGAATGAACGGTTGATGTGGACGATTTTTTTTTTCTTTTTTCACACTTCTAAAATAAAGAATTGCGACGTCTTTCTGGATTAAGCCGGCCCTAGGATCAGGAGCGGCTTGTAGTCATAAAGCGCCGCTTGTAGTATTCAGTGAGACTATGAACTTGATGAGAATGTTTCCTGCGGCGAGTCGGCGGCAGCCCAGTGAGACTGCCTCACCAGCCCGAATTTTGAGAGACAAATCTGAGGATATAACAATTACTGCCATCTTTCTTTCTTCCCTTTCTTTCTTTACTTAGTCCCACACCCTATAGCTCTTTGGTACAAACGAACCCCCTCCCTCAGCTTCAATAAAGCAAGATTTCGGAACTCTGCCAAATGTACTCATAGCCGCGTGAAATGAAATGCAAAACAAACTGATAATAATTAATGAATAATATATAGGCCCACCAATAAACACCACTACAATATCATCCTACATATGCGACACGATTAAACAGATTTAGACATTTTGTAAATTTGTTTAATTGCAATTAATTGCAAAAATATTCGTTTTGAAATTTCAGGTTAGAAAACTCATTTCGTTTCAGAAACATTTTTTCCCCTTCGGTAAAGTTCAATTATGGAAACATTCAATTACACAAGTGTTTACATAAGTAAAAAAAAATACATATACACATACACGATGTTGTATACAATCTGGCAAATTTTTAATGCAACGGCTGCAGCGATTCGACAGTATAGAAGGTTGTAACAGAAAAGTTAATACGCATACATTCTACGTATTGTACATGCATATATTTGCTCCAAGTTTTTTTAACGTAGTCTGCAAAATAGAATATCTTTCGTCATTTTACATGGGTACAACAGTTAGCTAGTTACAAAAAAGTAAGATTTATTCATGCGAGACATTCCACTGCCTTACCTGCAAATAATACCTCGCCTAACCAATCAAAATAAAGCTTCGAGTCGAACTGCCATTTTCAATATCAAACTGTGCCAATCAAAAAGTATCTAGCCAATTAATTTACTAAGCTTTTGTCACGTGTCAGTGAGGTAGCGGGAATCTCATTGGCTACTGTAGGACTGCCTCCAGAGTTCATTTATGTGCTGAGAGTGAGTGATTGACTTTATCAGTCCAAGGACATCATTCACTTGGAAAGGGGGGGAAGTTCGATCCTCTTTTTAAAGGATCGCATTTGCGGGAGTTTTTTTCCTCCCCTAGTTACCAAGGCAAGAAGCATTTTGTTTATTATGCGACAGTTTAGTGTGATCTGCTTTTAAAATTCTACATCACTGGTCACAGTAAGTTGCTAGCTTATGAACGTGAGTTTTAACATTCTGCATAAAATCCGCATATTTTGCTTTACTTTCTATTTCTTTTGCTCGGAAATGACCATGCTGCTTGACAGCGGTCCACAGTTCTCGGCGTTAGGCGTTGGAGGCTTTGGGACGCCGAGGCATCATGAGATGGGAAACAGGGATCCTGGACTGGGGCTCAATCCCTTTGGAGATTCATCACATTCTGCTGCTTTCAAGCTCAGCCCCGTAGCTCACGATATTGCCGCCAGCCAGACTTCTGCTTTCACGGCACAAGCCTCTGGTTATGCAGCAGCTCTCGGGCACCACCACCACCACAGCAGCCAGGTGGGATCCTACGGCACCACAGCGTTCAATTCAACGCGGGATTTTTTGTTCAGAAACCGTGCAGCAGGTATCGGAGAGTCTGCGGCGAGTAACGCGCAACATGGGATCTTTGGTCCTTCGGCGGGGAGTCTGCACGGACCCACCGGAATCTCTGAAACGGCGGGACACCTCTTGTTTCCAGGACTCCACGAGCAAGCCACGAGTCACACTTCGCCGACGGGACATGTAGTAAACACGCAAATGCATCTTGGTTTACGCGGAGATATTTTTGGAAGACCGGATCCTTACCGACCGGTCACCAGTCCTCGTACAGACCCTTACGGTGCTACCCAGTTGCACAACTACAATCACTCTATCAACGTGAACATGCCGACGCATCACGGACCTGGGGCTTTCTTTAGATATATGAGGCAGCCCATTAAACAAGAAATGTCCTGTAAGTGGATAGATGAGAACCAGATGAATCGGGCGAAAAAGACATGTGACAGGACTTTCAGCACCATGCACGAGTTAGTTACGCACGTCTCCATGGAACATGTTGGCGGCCCGGAGCAAAGTCATCATACTTGTTTCTGGGAAGACTGTCCCAGGGAAGGGAAGTCTTTTAAAGCCAAATACAAACTTGTTAATCACATACGAGTGCATACTGGTGAAAAACCATTCCCCTGTCCGTTCCCTGGGTGTGGAAAAATATTTGCCAGGTCGGAAAATTTGAAAATTCACAAAAGAACACACACAGGTAATATATTTTAATGTTTTACGTTGATTTTGCGCTGTTCATAAATGCTAGATGTAATATTTGGCGTACGGAGTTTCCGTATAAAAATAGGATGTAATGTATCCGATGGAGCGTAAGGAGCCTTTTTCGTCATTAACTGGATAAAAGAAAACGTTGAAGCTCGTATACGGTGTTGCTGGGGACCGCTGTTTATTTATTCTTAAAATAATACTAGCATTCAACATCAAGATTTAAATAGTAGAAGAGTTTATATTAAAATACTGTTGAATTATGAGTGTTATGGGACTGTGTAACGGTAAATGTAAAAAGGGCGCCTGCCTTTTGCTGACATTGGAAATTCGGTTGTTATTTGGGAGTTTGCAGCCGCCTCCCTGCCCATTGTGACCGGCACATCAGTATGTGTGAGCTGCTGCTCCTGGCCTAACGTGTTTATCCAAGTTGACAAACTACTTCCGCTAGTTACGGTTGTTTATTGGCGTGCAGTCTGTGTAAGGTTGTTGTTCCTAGATTATATTTGATTTTCCATTACTTTGATAGGCAACTGCTGTATACGATGACTAGGTATTAAGATAAAATAACTATTATTGTAGTCTCCGAAGTGGTTGGGAAAAAATAAGCCCATCTAGACTAAAGTGAACCCACTGGTGCATTCATACCTATGAGTGCTGTGAGTATTTCTAATGCCGTGTCCCAATTGACTCTTATTCAGCCGTTTACTGAGTCGCCGAGTGTAAACTGCGAGTCAGAATGTATCGTGTTTCCTTGCAGGACTGTCAGTTGAACCAAATCCTTTACCGAGTGGGGAAGTGCGAACGTGGGGTGAATATGTTTAGTTTGGCTACCAAGTAAGTTTGTTTCACGTCAAAATGTGTGTGTTTTTCTCCTGCAGGTGAAAAGCCGTTTAAGTGCGAGTTCGAGGGTTGTGACAGACGCTTTGCAAACAGCAGCGACAGAAAAAAGCACATGCACGTGCACACTTCAGACAAGCCGTACATTTGTAAAGTCTGTGACAAGTCCTACACACATCCTAGCTCTCTCAGGAAACACATGAAGGTAATGCTCCACAAACACATTTCCCCCTGGTGTTAAGAAGGCAATCATTTTCAAAGGATACTGAAGTGATTTTATTTTAGGATTGGATTTAGTGTCGCTTGGTATATATAGCGTACTAATATTTTGGAATATGCAACACCAATTTGGAACAACTATTATTATTATTATTATTATTATTATTATAGTAATTGTAAAAACAATCTTGCAGGTTCACGAGTCTCAAGGTTCAGACTCCTCTCCAGCTGCGAGCTCCGGGTATGAATCGTCCACACCACCCGCTCTAGTGTCAGCAAACAGCGAAGACGCGACAAAACCGCCCTCATCAAGCATGCAAAACGCCCCAACACACAACGAGGGACTTCCGCCCAACTTTAACGAATGGTACGTTTGAAATCCAGCAGCAAAAGTGGACCAAGAGGTTAAAGAAACCCAAACCACTTGCACCCAAACGGTTAATGGAGCTACTTTACGGGGAGACGAGATGGCGTCAGATTCGCCGCGCCGTCAGCCCTCGTCCCTTCTCAGGATTCAAAAAAATGACTTTTATTCTGAGTGAGAAGTAGAATTATAAAAACACGACACTGCTTTCTAAAAATCAACCAATGGAGAAGTCCGTGTTAAGCTGAAAGATAATTTTATTTTTACTTGTATTTTTTCTCAAAATCGTATTTAAAATAAATAAAAAGGAATAATCCTTCACGATGGGTCATATAAGGGTGATGCTCAGGTCACCATTTAATTGATTGTTAAAACTTCACACAGTCTTAAAAAAACGTGCCAAAGTCTTTGTCTTGAACTTGAACAACAATGAATATATGCTCGTGAATGTATTTTCCTTGTTTTATGCGGTCAAATCTTTTGTCATTATCCGTTTTCAGGTTGAGAAATGTGGTATTCGATTATGATTGTCACCCTTGAATAAACCGTTGCCTTTTGTTAATAACAATGTAAATACATAACCATGATGCCATATTTATCCATTTGTAATTTAATTATCGGCATAAGTTCTGAAAATGATATTTATGGAAATGTTTTCTAACACTATGTACAGTTTTGAGTCGATAACATTAAAATTCTCAATATAAAGCTCACATATTGCAATTGTATCTGTTTTTTAAATACATAGTTTTGTCTCAAAACGAAAAAAAAATACGCACGTGGATGGACGTTTGTATTATACTGTTTTATTCCCACTCACTGTTTAGCGTGTGAGGAAAGTTATAAAAACCTATTTTAGCCTTTCAGAAATCTGTTAATGCATTATATAGAGGCAGCGCTAACAATGTAGCATGTAACATTCAAACTTCCCGCGAGCAGTGTGTCGTGAACTTTTAATACATAATAATTTATTTTCATCGCTCTTATGTTTTCCCATGCTATTGTGAAGCCTGTCTGATGGTGTTGTGAAAATACAAAATTAAAAGTAAATTTGAAGAAAAAAAGTAAAGTAACGTTTTTGTCATGGGTTTAGGTAAAACCGCCGTTGGTTTAGGAATATTGATTAGGCTCCAAGTGCTTTCCACCATTATCTCAATGTACTTCCGTTTTCATTTTTACCATAATGTAGGCTTTTCTTCGAATACATATAGCCAGTCTTTTGTAGGCCTTCATGACTGCATAGTGACTGTATTCAAAGTGGGAAGTGGGGACGTTGCATACAGTTGTCAGACATACATTCAAAATGATGTTTAAAGTAACGGGACTCTCCCTGTTATTTGAGGTTACAGAAAATAACCTCTACATCCGTTATTGTCCCAGCGTATATTGTCTTTGTAGATGTAAATATGTGTTCCAGTGATTGCATTAATGTCACAACACAGTAACTTAAAAATAAAAGTTTGTCTGTCAGTATCCTTGTTATAATGTAGTTTTTCTGTAAAATAAAAATGACCAATTATTTGTGTAGCATCATCAATGTATTAATAAACACTGGATTGCACTATAATTCATTGTCGCTCGGAAAATTACACCGAAATAAAGCCAACAAGTAGATGCCGGTAAATGTAACAAAACACGCATTTTTATTTCGGTTTTAAAGGTTTGCAAGTAACGGACAATGTAACTGGGATCTGTGTTCGCAAAGGTCAACACTTTCCCAAGTACTATAAAGTCGTTAACATAAAGGAAATTACCTCCGTTCAGTATATGTCATTAAACAGGACGAATTAAAACTCCAGATAATATGTTCGCCACTTCCCGCATTTTTAACCCAAACTCTCGGAATATTATTAAAAAGAAAACAATGCGAAAAACAAGGAACACTGCTCCAACAAGCATTTAGTCAGCGCAGCTACTTTTGGGAAATAAGATTATAAAATGAAATTCTTCCGTCATTCATTTACAAAGTGACCTTAGGCTGAGAGAAGACACCGAGATTTCGAACTAAACATACCCTTTTAACAACAATGTTAAATACACAGCGTTCCGTGGGCAACTTTAAAGCGTCAAGGCGAATTGCTATGACAACTGGACTGCTGGTTTTTAATGCACATATCCGCCGAGAAGATGAGTTGCACGTGTAGTTCTTAATTTCATAACTGCATATTGTGAGATTAAAACTGAATTAATCGGTGAGAAGTTTACATAAATAAATAACGTCTCATGCTTATCTGTCAATGCCAGCAATACTTCCTTGTTGGGGTGGTGCACAATGCCTCAATACTGAGGGCCTCAAACTGTTAAATAGGTACTTAATGGTAGAAAGTGTGCATCAGGAGACATAAATACAGTATAAGCTGGGGCATATACACAAAAATATGCAAAAGGAGGTTAATATACAATATATTTAGATATCTTAATATCTAATTTTAAAGGTTAATATCTATAATTGTGTTACAAAACAGTATAGTTTTATTTACTGCTGTAATGGTATGCAATTACTTCCTGTTGGGGAATTTTTGAAAAACATTATTTTTGTGAAACTGCCATAAAACCCATACACAAAGGGTTTAGTATTTCAAAACTGGAAAGTGTTTTGTGTTTGTCTCTGGTGTATTTAAAATACATGAAAATGAAAATGCGATTTTAAAAAACAGCCCAGACTATGCAGACAGTAATAGGCTGTAATAAACAATGACAGAGTGATAATCACTGGGCTCCTTCTTTACAACTTCTGTGGTAGTTCGGCCCCATCCATGTTATGTATGAATTATTATACGTAAATTACCATTTTCCTACACTATTATTTAGGTTGGACAATAAAAATGTTCAAAAGATGTTTAAATGTGTGGACCAGTATCAAACATGTTCATTTCCATAATTATTTGTTAAGCTGTAGCAAGTCTATAATTATAAAATACTTTATATTAAATGAAAGACAGGCTGTACAACTGCAGAAACGCAAATACACTGGCACAAACATGCAATATTATAATCTCCAGCTGCAGAAACGCAAATACACTGGCAC
>JAABNY020000048.1:7759022-7773715 GCA_015164015.2 Brevimyrus niger
GATAGATAGATAGATAGATAGATAGATAGATAGATAGATAGATAGATAGATAGATAGATAGATAGATAGATAGAATTTGCTATAGGTAAAATATGTAAATAAAAAATGTAGCCTACTCAACATTCGGATTTAACAATATTGTTATACGTCCCTTTAACAGCTGTCTGACATGCACATAAAATACATGAATTCCACACATTCATTCAACAGGACAAGTGCTTCATAAGTTATCTGTTCACGCACTCGAGGTAGTCTAACATGTAAGATCATAGCGTTAAGTCTGCGAGTCATGTCAAACTGCCATTAAATGTGGTTTATGTGCTGCAACTTTTGTAGTTTAGAACACATCACGTCCCTCATGCCCATCTGTTGCTTATGTGCGTTTTAGTTTATTGTAACATTCTCTCAACCTTTTGTCATTACATTGTCATTAATACGAAATTAAATCTCAACTCAATATTATAATGTTACGTCCATTAACGACAGTTAATGTCGGGAAGATTTTAATGCTCCGCTAAAGGATTTTAATTCTTTATCTTAAGAAAATGTGTCAGAAAACCTTAAGGATGTATCCACAGACCTGGCAGGCGAGAGTGAGTTAATGTGTCCTTAGAGTGTAAGTTACAGCGGTAACGCCTTATTCAGTGAAGCAGATGTTGTGCAATGGTAATTCAGCTCTTCACAATGTTGTCCTGTCATTTGATCGTCTTATTCAGTCCCATTGAAAGACTTATTTTAAAGCAATTGACATTTTTTGACACTTCACCGATATAGATGCACCCCTCACGACTTTCACTCCTAAAGCTATCGTTAAGGTGACCTTATTTGGGTTAGTAAGTCTAGACTAATTGCTAACACGATCTGACGAGGTACTTCAAGCGTTGCAACCTCACTGGACGTGAAAGGCTTTGCCAGTCATCGATAACGCGCTTAAGCAAGGTCAAGACTGAAACACCGTTAAACTTGCCTTTAACTTTCGCGTTAGCTATCGAATTAATTATGACTTTTCCGAAAATTAAAGACACAAGCGATACTCCCTTAAATTACTTGATCAAACGGCAGGTATCACACAAAAGCTAAAATAATTAGACCTATCACACATCGCTTAGGGTCATCCTCATTTATCTGTTTTAGTCCTTTTTGTAATCTGCCATGGGCATTGATTTTTATTTTGTACGCATTAAAAGCACATTTAAACCTGTATTTTACCGAGGGAAACTCCGATGATTAGATAGTTGTTTGAAAATCTTGTATCACTGAAGCTTCTGCTGGTAAGTTTGCAAATGAATAGCCATTCTGCATCTTTTGTTGTTTGGCCCTACAAATTTCCCACTGAGTGCCTATAGCCTCGAGGGACAATTAAAAGTACAGATCAGTGCTTTACAAGAACCTTATCCCTTTTGATTAGGGACCAGTGAATATTCAGGACTGAAGAAAAAATTGAATGAACTAATGAATGAATGAGGGGAAATGAATATCTAAAGCTCTTTGGCAGAAATGAAGGATCTGTAAAACATTGCTTTTAGAATCCAAAGATTAGTTTAGTAATTACTGACAAGGCTATTTATCCATAAGATCTAATATAATCTTGAAAAAGCTCTTTGAACTTTTTGGCTTTATTCTGGGAATGCCTAAAATTAAGCATTAATTCTACATTAACACGTTTTTATAATATAATTTCAAAATGCATCCAAAAGAAGTTTTGTGCAGAGTATGATAAGCTGACCAATCAAAGCATTTTTATTCTTACAAACTCACAGATGCCCCAACAGCAAGAAGAGCTCATCTTTTAAAATGTTTTAATCTGCGCAAAAACGCAATGCTTCCTGTGGTGTACATTTTTACACAAATTCAGCGCATGCCCGTCAACCTAAAATATCTCGCATAACTTAAGCACAGCCACGCACAACCGTTTCCACGTAAATCGCAAAAATGTTCGTTTAAAATCACCCAACAACAATAAAGTCTAAGTAAATGTGAGAATTCTTTTAAATGTTTTACTGAAGCTTTCAAATCTTTGGCGTCATAAGTACACACATCACATAAAACAAAATGGATAAACATTTTTTTTCCTTGGCCGACGTACAAAGTGAAGTAAAGTATTTGGCTTACAGCTAAAAAAGACGGACTTGATTAATTTGTCATCTTATGGGTCTAACCTCCACCTGTGTCTTTATTTGCTGATCACTGCACTAAGTTCCTTAATCTACAAGCTTCTTAAGGAGGCTGCAGATTTATCCATCTTAAATGGGCCCAGACAGGGCTTTGAGCTTTAATTGAATAATGATTGAACAACAACTTTAAATCTCTGCAGAGCACCCTTCATGCATCCAGTATATTTAGAGTGTTAATTAGACAGACCAAAGCCACAAAGGCCTTTTCCATTCAGGAAGCCGATGTGCTGATGGCCTGCCACTGTACTGCACTGCACTGCCACTGTACTGCACTGCACTGCCACTGTACTGCACATTCGGCACATTATACTTCGCAGCCAGCAAGTGATTCCAGTGCACTTTCCGTGGTGTTCACTCAAGAAATAAACCCGTGTATAAACACTAACACATTTTCGTTAAATACATTTATTTTTCTTCAGTTTGATCTTGTGTTTCATGCTCAAACTTTCGACAACTTGCTTTACCTGCAAAATGGGCAAATATTTTGCTTCCATCATTTTCACCATGAAAATATGGTTTAAGAAAATAGAACTAAGAAAATAAAACATTTGTAGGCGTTTAGAGGCCTCTTGCATAACTGCTGTGCAACAATGTATATATTGTCTTAAGCAGAGAAGTTTCTAGCTATTGAAAAAATAGGGTATCAAGGTTTTTTTTGAAGGAAGATTGATATGGGGGCTAAAATACTCCAGGTTACGGCCCCAGGTGAGCGGCCCTATCAACACTCATGGTCTTAAGCACATTTCAGTCGTGGTGATTTTGTTTTAAAATAATTATCTATTACTGTGAGCCCCATAAACACACTGCTCTGGGAAGAAGTAGGGGTTGCATTTGAATGGTTCTCATTTCGGGTAAAATGGCTTGGGGCTTGCATATGTACACGAGGGCAAGTATGTTTTATGGAAATATTTTTGCAAGAAAACAGATATGTAAACAGAACACAGCAGTTCTGCAGTCAAGGCCAACAAGATGAATGATGGATGAGACACTGGTTTGTCACACAGTTTAAATTGTGTTTAAAGTGTATGAAACTAGGCACATAATCAGAGGCTGTGGGCAATTCAAAGACACCACATCACTCAGCCCCATGTTTAAGGTTGGAAGATGGACGGATGGATGGATAAGAAATGCTGTACTCTTCCACAAGAACAGATTAAAATAGAAAAATCCTCAAAGCACATAAACTCTTTTCCTTTTGAGTTTCACAAATTACTTGACAGATCATTTTCAAATATTTTCTCATGACAAGAACGAGTCATCATTCTTCATCGAAACAACCATCCAAGTTTGAGAAGTCTGAATAGCTGGTGAAAGACTGCCGTGGGCAGGGAGGGGGCTGATCCTTTTCCAGAACTTTCACCTGAGGCCCAAAGCTTTGAGATAGTAAGCATGTGTCATACTACACAGAGTGTGAAGCAGATGCAGAGGAATTTGGCTGGAGGTGACTTGGACCAGCCCCGGAGCCAGCAGAGGAGCTGATCGATAGGGCAGCTGTAATGAGAGTTTGAGGATGCAGCTGTTGCCCTCAGTGATCTGGCATAGGCTTGATCAGTATCTCACTGGAGCCTGATCAGTATCTCACTGGGGCCTGAGCAGTACCTCACTGGGGCCTGAGCAGTACCTCACTGGGGCCTGATCAGTATCTCACTGGAGCCTGATCAGTATCTCACTGGGGCCTGATCAGAATCTCACTGGGGCCTGATCAGTACCTCACTGGGGCCTGATCAGTATCTCACTGGGAGCTGTGGTGCTTCCCCTGGAACCAAAGCCCCTCCCTCACTCAATAAACGAACCATGTAAAGGGCATCATCACCTTAGGGCCCGCAAAGGAGCAGCTCCCTGTAACTCTGACACTCAGAGCTGAGGGTTTCCACAGCTCACTGTAAAAGGGCGATTTGGCTGAGCAGCACGACACAGGAAAATCACCATGATTCCCGTTCCGTGTTTCTTCATTCTTTTCTAGTTCACCTTCAGGTTGTCTTTGACTTCAGAAACCCAGCACCACTGCTAACCAGACCTCATGCAGATTTCTGCGCTTTCCTGCTAACTGGTATATGGAAAGGCTGGTGGGCTTGATCCAGCTTAGCAACTGCTGAATCGTCATGGCGATGCAGACAGGATGCAGACAGGATTCAGACAGGAACTCACAGCAGCTCATCTGTCACTGTATAGCCTATTACACTTTACAGTATAAAATCTCTCCTAAACACATTGACCACAAAATGATTACTATGCATATAATACAAAGCAAAACGGCTTATATAATAAGGTTATAAATGTTCTCTTCGTGACGGAGAGAAGTGTGAGCATTTCCAGCAGTAATGCATTATTCATTATTCTGCCATAGCAGCTTAAGGTGTGTTAATGTCACACATTATAGACACTCCGTCACACATTTAAACATGAATCTGAGGTATTACTGAGGTAACACCCCATTTCAACAGACCTAGATGATGCCAGAACTGATATTTACTATAGTTTAGTTTATATGTAAAAATGCATATCCCAGTGTATCCATACACAGCTCCCAGTGGAACCTATGACGGAATATTCAGTACTTCAGCTCAAGATCAATGAACAATCAGCAGCTGTCTGCACATTTAATAGGAGGGATGCTCTATGAGGAGGACATGGTGCAGAGGAAGAGTGCTGTCTGCTCCCTGAAGTCAACAGAAACTTTCTGTTCCATCTCAGCTGTACATTTGCATTGTGCTCTGTCAGGGTTCTCAAAGACTAATCCTTAGAATCACTAGCAAAGAATGAAAAAGAAAACCAATGTGTTAGAAATGATCTGCATATATTACTACTACTATTGATGTTTCTGATAACAACAATAATAAAGGAGTTGATGGTTTTCGTTATATGACAGTTATACATTACAGGTAAATAATAAATTTATATTTTTAAATGTTTTATGTTTCTTGTCTCTGTTTTCCAATATGGGAAGAAGTCAGGTTATTAACGACTCACTATGCCTCGCATTAGAAGTGAGGCTAAGGACAACCTCAGTCATCAAACAGCTCACTCTCAACTGTAAATAGTGTAATATATAACAACTTCATTTAAAATAAGATCAAATCGCATTCAGTTCAGCCGATTCAGTTAGCATTAGCATTTCACATGTGCGTGTGTGTGTGTGTGTGCGTGTGTGTGTGTGCGTGTGTGTGTGTGTGTGCATGCGTGTGTGTGCGTGTGTGTGTGCGCGTGGGCGTGTGTGTGCGTGCGTGTGTGTGTGTGTGTGTGTGTGTGCGAGTGTGTGCAGAGGCAGGGTCTGCTTCATTATGCGTCATCGCTGACATTTGCTTTTTAATTGAGCTTAATTAAGCTGGTGTACACAAATCAGAACGCTTAACCTGAAACAAAACAATAACTGAATTTTACCATTATATACACATACATACACAGGTGACTGGAAAATCGTGGGCAGGTTTGAAGAGTCCGCTGTCACAACCTGTTACAAATAGCAGGACCTGGGTCGTGGGGCCTCACTGACTCACTGGAGTGAAGCACCACTTCACCAAACGCTCCTCAGCTAAAGTCACTGGAGATATTTACAGCATAAATCACAATCAAAAGGTCCATTAAACCTTGCAAGGAAAATGCTGCACTTCCTTGACACTTCATTATCTAAACAGCGACTCAGATAAATGCCGATAATCTCTGTGACTTTGTTACTAATCAACTGTTTCGGCACAAGGAACCGCCGGCGCCTACATTTTTATGCGATGCGTAACGTGCATAATTAATAGTAATGGTTAACGTGTCCGGCAAGAAACTAATCAATATATAAATAAATGCTAAATTCTGTCCACGTTTGTACCTTTATTGCTGTGTGATTTTTTGGTTGTTACCTAAATAAGGTGAAATCTAGGGCAATCACACTCAAGTAGGCTGGCTGTCCGAGTCAGTGAAGTGTGAAATTACCACAGCAGACAGCCCAGATAATAGCACAGACGGGGACTAATGCTCTCCCTACATTCACCCAACATTTCTATAATGGCTAAATTAGGAGTGGAAAAAATGGATTTCTTAAAACTCAGCTCATTTTTATACAGTTGTTTTTCATTCTTACATTTTTATTTTGTGATTTTTTTTTTCCAATAACATTCCTCATTTTCTTCTTTTTTTCCCGTTTGCATATTTCACTAAGACCGTTCCCCAATTTAGAGTGGATTATATCTGATGCACTTGAACAAGCATTTTAAAAACGGAGCGAACGAGATCAGTACCCTGGCTGTGGGAATGCGCAGAATGTATATGGTTCTGAAACTAAGGGCCGTTTCCATTGGGAAATGTAGTGCCGTTGAACCAGTCAGATGGGACAGCAGAATGGTTAATAATGGCAATTTACAAACAAGTTAGAATTCGATCGTGTCGTCTATCCCCAGCTTCAGCACCCTGAGCTTGTTTCAGGCAACCTGGTGGGCTTTCTTATATCTTTGTGTGATTACTTGTTGCCTTACCTATATAGATTATAAAAGCATCAGCTTTCTGTATGTGTTCTGGTCGGCCCCCAAACGCCCACTGTGAACAAACTCAACTGCACCTTTGCAACATGAGACCCCACACCAAGCATTCTGATCACCCCCCCCCCCTCCCCATGATTAAACTCCTCCCATTGTCAATTCCAGCAGTGGTTATTAAGCTCAAATCCCTTTATTTTTATCATAGCTTTTCAATTATGATCGCCTAACATTCATTTGAAAATCTTTGATATAGCCTTCCATTGTGATCCGTTTATTACAAACATTTAAGCTTTGCTTAAGCTGTGCGCTTTGTGTCTTAAATCTAAGTATTTTTAATTTGATAAAAAAACAAATGAGCCACGACAATTATCTGAATATCTACCAAAAGACCCCAGCAGTACAGCAGCTGTCTTTCTATTAGCTGCAGTAATTATTTCTTCTACTAATGTGCCTTTGGACTCATTCAAGGTCAGCGAAGACTCCACAGTCTATCTGATTCAGCACAGTTATGTCTGTCACACTGCAATCCACTTCTCTTTTACACATCAGACCAAACCCTAAATAGCTTCCCTACTTCACCGACTCACTCCTTAACCCATGTTGCGGATCCTGAAAGTTCTGGGGACCATAATTCTGATGGTCGAGATTTAACATACTGATTTTTACTCATACATTTTTCCTTATGCATTTCAGATATTCACTACTCCAAAGCTTGAGACATAAGTTTCTCTCCTGAGCCAATTCGGTTCATAATATTTCAGCGGATGTGAATCATAACGCATAACATTTACAATTAAACTGTCTTGATTGCTCTCTGTTCCTCTCACAAAATGACACACTTAGCAGCTGCTTACTAATCCTCAAAGACAAGGAATCAAAGACATACATATAGGGGATTACAGAGACACCGCAGGACAAATAAATATTTTAAAAATCTGCAAAATAGAGTTCTCCTTTTAAGTTATGTATTTCAATGCACAAATACATAGCCAAAAATACTGCATCAATATCAATAACAGGCATGTTACATATCAATAAGTCTCTACACGAGGGTTGTACATTTAAGGACATTATTAAGAACATCGGTAAGACACTCTGTAAACATAACAAATGCATGTCGAGCAGAACATTCTGTGTAAATTCTAATTTGTTTTTTTCCCCAAAATTTACTAATGATAAGAACTGACACATGTTTTACGAATGGGTACTATTATTTAATTATTATTATTGTTATTATTATTGTTGTTGTTGCTATTGCTATTATTACTATGAAAAAGAAGAAAAGACCATGTTTAGATCCATCCATCCAAGTAAACATCAGTTCACAGTGAGATCCCAGTGAGAATAGGGGACGGGCGCCGCATTTAAAAGCTAGATTTGAAATTTAGCAAAGTAATGCTTTTTTTCAGAACTGGAAAGATGTTTTACCAACCAACACAGGCTGTCCTGCGGTCTTTCATCGTCCACATATATGTCCAGACATTGTTTATCGTCGCCAAACAGCGGAAGGAGGACGTGCTCAGCATTACCGCCAGTCTTCGCGTTCACCGAGCCGCACAGCCCCTCTGACCGCGGACATGTAAGCTGTGTTTCACGGCAGACGAGCACAGGGTTACAATGTTATGTCGTGGGCACAGAGAGGCAGTGTGAGCAGGGCCATCCTTGCCTGCACCCTCACATTAAGACCCACCGATGGCATCTTATTACGCCCTTGTCCTGTCATGCTGCTGCCTTTTCATATGGGCCCATCAGAGGCCTAGCCGGCCCCGGTCGGACTCCACGCGCTCCGTCATTAGGCCTGTCATCTCCAGCTCCCGCAGTCACACTCCAGCTATTTTCGCAGAAAATGGTGCCCAATTAAAAGTAATCGGAGGCTGATCAGCGAATAGCTTTTCTACCCCAATGCATTTTCATCTTTTTTTTTTTTTCTTGGTCTGCCTTTTCAAAATTTTCCTCTCTAAAAAATTATTAATTTGGGACATCTTGAGTGCTTGTAGATTAGCATAAAAAACCCAGTTTCTGTTATTTTCCTCAATCATTTATTTATTTAAATGTCAGCGGAGGTGTGAGTGGGAGGGACGGGCTGCACTTCACAGAAGCAGATCCCATAAAGCCACAGGACCCTTTAAGATCATGTTCCTTTTTGCTTTTTGTAATATTTTGCTGATTTTTATGCTGATTTAACAATAGAGTTGGACCATTTATTACAGTTTCTCATGGCTAATCATTCAAAACACTTGTATTTCCTGAATTCTATTGTCGGATCTTCATGTTTTACTCTGGTGTGCCAAAGCACCTAAATACATAAAAAAATTTAATCATGAATAATTAAAAATGTTAGAGTAACATTTGTGCCATTTGAATATGTGCATATGAGTCTTTTTATTTCACAATTGAATAAATAAGCCACATTTCTCAGTATTGGGACGCAGACTGTAGTGAATAGATACCCTCAATCTTTATTGGTTGGGAAAACACATATTTTTTCGTAAAAATTATTAGTATTTGCACCCTGGTGTTTCATGCTCATTACTGACAGCTTCCTGTAATGAACCGCATACAAGCCGATTTCAAAGAGATACTTCGAACCACATTTATAGGGAAAAATCATGGAATCTATTACTGAATGGAGTTTGAAAATGGCGACTTCAGTGGAAAACACGCCGTCAGGTCGAGGTATCACTCACTGTTGATGGCTACGATTAAGAACACAAAGCATAACCCCCCCCCCCCCGGTGCTGCAGTCCGGGGACCCATGCAAACTGATCCCAGGGGGAACCAGCCATCCAGACAATGTAGCGACGTCCCTGACAGTCACCTCGGGTCACCGGCTCATCATATGGCCCCCACCCCATTTTTTTTTGGACAAACCCAAGAAACTTTAAGCAGAGATGCGTGGGTCCCGCTCGACACTCAAAACACACCCAACGCACGCGGAGACACCGTGGACCTGATGCGCATCACTGGGCGCTGATCCTTTCACAGCGATGCTGTCGATTATGGGACAACATCAGGAATCATCTCATTTAGGCATCATAAAAGCAACAATCACTTAAACAGAGAACATACAGTACAGATGTTGACATTTTTGAGGAATGGTGGTCTACATGGTTTGGAGAGACCATCAAACATCCCACGTGGGCATTTACAAATACACGAATAGATTTTCACACATATTTACTTCTTTTCAGGCTAGAAATATGAATTCTTAAGGATTATTTTATTTCTGAAACAGCTCTTGAGAACGGCCTCCCAGTCTCACAAGGTAAAGAGGCCCCTATTTTTAAACAGTTTGTGTTTGAGTAAAGTGATTTACATAAAATACTCTACTTCTTTATATAAGATTTTAAAAATTGCCAAGTGAAAAGGCTATATTTGTGAACAGAGACGCACCGTGTTCCAGTGCTGTGTGGCCTGTTAGCAAAAGCTGACTAAATCCCGTCAAAGAAAAGTGATTTATCTGCCTCAATCCACACTAACCCCTGACCTTCACTCAAGTGCTTGTCACTCTGCTGTGTGTGTCACCATACAAACAATCAGGTCTCACAAGAACAACTGATACGATTCCAGAAATTCACTTAATGGCTTTCTTTTCCATTTCTTTCCAATAAATATATGTGAGAAGGGCTCCAATGCTCTGGATTGTCCTTAATTATTAGTAATATATTGTTTGTTTTATACAGAAATGCCTAACACATAAATTAGCACCTTTCCAACTTGTGGAAACACTTAAAGAAAAAGACTACTGGGGATAGTATGAGACACATAAATAAATTAAAATCTAAGAGAAAAATCTGAAACTTTTCAAAATACTGGCTGGAATTCTGTTTGTTGTGTGTTTTGTTTGGGTGCCGTGTCTCGGTGTTGTGTGTTTTGTTTGGGTGCCGTGTCTCGGTGTTGTGTGTTTTTTTTGAGTGCCGTGTCTCGGTGTTGTGTGTTTTTTTTGAGTGCCGTGTCTCGGTGTTGTGTGTTTTCTTTGGGTTTCGGTGTTGTTCTTCTGAAGTGGCAGCAGCAGCCTGGTCAAAACAAAAGGTGACAGCCAGTCAAAACAGTCCTCGTTACTGCAGAAAAAGTGGCGAACTCCAGCGAAGAGGCTCTTTTCATGTGTCCTCCAAGCGGTAAGGCGATCCTCGCAAACAATGCAGGACACTCCGAGAGGCCATCCTTGGCAAACAGTCAAAGGCAGATTGACCCCCGCCCCTGACCCAGCTGCACCATTTGGATGCGTTCCACATGCTGCTGCTTTTATGCCGAGCCGGGGTCACTTTAAACTATATCACAATGACCGCAAACACCACAATGACTGCAACACCACAAACACGCCTTTCCGTTGATTAACTTGCAGACGTTTCTCTCTAACTTTAGTCTCAGCCTTAGACCACATTTTGTACTTAATGTGTATTATCTGATTATGTATTTTGACACACATATAGTATAATAACCATTTCCGGTTGTGTACTGTTGAATGTTTATGAGTAAGATATTCAGGAAACTGCATGTATTGTATTTGTCCTGCAGTAGCATGTCAGCCAACATACAGCTCTGAAGAAAATTAAGAGATCACGCTATATTTAAAAAAAATCAGCATTTTAAAATCCTGGTTTAATCCAGGTTCTGTCAGCAGAAGGCTAAACTGCAAAGCAGGCTGCTTCCAGGCTCAAAGTTTCTACAGCAGTGCACAAGAACAAGGTGAAGCAGGAGACTCTGGGAACAACCAACATCAGCCAGGTAGAGGGAGGAAGGGACTTTCTAATGACAGAGATGATCGTCAACGTATCCGGCAGTGCCTCATAAATCAGGGGGTGACCTCAGGTGACCTTCAAAAGTACAAAAGGAACGGGAAACATTAAGTGGTGTGAAGTCCACTTGTAGGATAGTTCATGTCAGGCTCCTAGAAGCAGGACTGAAGACCCATAGAGCAAGGAAGAAGCCCTTCATTAATGAGAAGCAGGGAAGAACCAGGCTGAAATTTGCAAAACTAAAACACCAGCATATTTTACACAGATGCACACCCATTAATTGAGAAATGAGTGTAATTTTTTCAAGAGCAGTACATATGTGTATTAAGTTTCTCTTATCTTAAGTCGTCCTGATGTAACTGCTGATTCACCCACATCACCGCCTTCAATTTATCTTACGTTAGCTCTAATGGTATTATAGCAACACTGGCATATTATTTAATAACAAATGCAAACATTTAAATACTATTTAAATTTCATATATGTGAAAGATAAATTTAGGGAGTTGGTATTCTGTTTTGAGGTAGGTGTTTTGTGTTCATGTATGTTTATTTAGGCGTGTTATAAACCTACAAAATGATAATGCTTTGTCATAAAAACATAAATAATTATAATCAATGTCATCTTACTGCTACAGGACATAGTGTTTGCTTATCAATAAAACTGTAAAAGGGAATGTTTACTTTTTCATTAAAATTCTCTGAAGTTCACTTAAACTAAGCATGCAAGCATCATAAATAAAATTATGTTCTATTCAAATTTGTACTATCAATTATGAAATGTTTATTATTATTAGACCACTACGGCTGACAGACATCGATTTTGGCTGCTGCTTCTTCCCACAGCCATAAATTCTGGATCAGAATGATCCGTGTGACAGTATTAGATTATTAATACAGTAAGCAGACCTAATTAAATTTATTTGTAATTAGCTTAACCAAAAAGCATGTCTCGGGTAAACCATTGCAAACAAGCCATTAAGTATTTACTGCCAATCATATCTCTTCTCTCTGTCAAATAAAAATGCTTCTATTTTATTTTTTTTAATTGCATACAAAATATGCACATGCAGAATCAGCCTTCGTGCAGGACGTGAACATTAATAATAATCCTGCGGAACGTAACATTTACACGGCTATCATTTATCAATACTTAGCCGCTTTGGGGGTGGGGGGAGGTCAGTGTTATTGAGTGGACCTTTGGCCGTCTGTACTGGGGAGAATCGGACTTTGTGAGGGTGCGGTACGCAAGCCCGGCTGGCTTGCGTGACGGTCTGGCCCGTGACGGTCTGGGCCGTGGTGACGGCGGCCGCTTCAGCTCAAAGATTCTCATAGTTTGTTTTTGTTTATTCATCGTTAAGCACAGACGCATTTGTTACTCTGCGTCCTTGTAAAAACCGACTGCATTAGCGCTCTTTCAATTAAGGACAGACAACATTCTCTAAGCGTGCTAGCGGCATTTAAGCATCGCGAGTCCTATACGGAGCGCAGCGATAATTCTGCCAATTTTTAAATGGAGAAAATCAGTCAAAGAGAAAGTGGATTTTTTTTCATTATCGGCCGGCGGGGCCTCCCCCTCTTCCTCCTCCTCCTCCTTTCTCTCATACTGCCACCTTTCCTCCTTCCTTCCCTTTAGTCTTCCAGCCTTTTGAAACTTGTGGTCAGCTGTTAGGCCTCCATGTGGGCGGATGATCAAAGGCCGGGCCCGACAATAATTGCCCCCCAGTGAAGGCCTCGCTCTGCTTGGGATCGGGGGACCCAGCAGGTGGGGGCATACGGGCATGAGAACAGGCTGAGGGGCGAGCGGGGCGCAAGAGGCCCAACCCGCCAGAAATAAAGACTTCCTACGGGCTGTGCTCTGACAACGGTGCTGCGCGGCGAAGACTAAAAAATGAAAGCAAAAATGAATGCGTTTGGGATAAAGGGGGGAGGGGTGGGGAAGGGGGTGAGTCGGAGAAAGGCCGGTCAGCATTGGAGGGCTAGTGAAGCAGCTGCTTCAGGGTGCAGCTTCCTAACCAAGGCCATAGAATATTAGGTAATGCTTTACATAAACAGCGCCTTCATAATGCATTCATGATGCATTCGTAGAACATTCATAAGCAGCAGGTATGCCATAACATCCTAACATACCTTAAAATTAATAACAAACATTACCAGATTATATGATTATGTTTGTTATTAACATATAATGTTTGTTGTTAATGTATAATAAAGCTGTTAAGGTATGTTAGAATGTTAAAGGTATATTTATGTGTTGGTTATGAATGTTCTATGAATGCATTATAGAGGTGCAATGAAGGCCCTACGAATGCACTGTGAATGCATTATGAAGGTCCGGTTAACGTAAAAGTGAAAAACGGCCCTCGGCAGGGCCACACCGTCACACTCAGGCCGGCCCCTCATCCGTCCGGGGAGGAGGAGATGTAAACACTCAGGCTGGCTGCGCTCCTCTCTACTGCGCAGAGTGACACACCAGCACAGAGAGACAGAGGCGTGCAGGCGGGGGAACAGCCAGGATTTACCTGCTGCCTGTAAAAGGGCCTGTGAGCCTCGGCCACTCGGCGTGTGTGTGAGAGTCTCGACATGCTCTCTGCTCTCTGTGTCATTCTGTTAGCGCGGCACGGGGTCCAAACTGACCCCCACCCTCTTTGAGCCAGATGGCTCTTTTATTTTTATTTTTTAACTGTCTTGGGTGTATTGCACCTCTGCACTGAGTCCTAGAAATAGCAGAGGGAGGGGCCAGGACAGAAGCACTGGGGATTTCACCGACAAATGGTTTGGGGGGGGGGGGGGTTGCAGGCCAACTTGAAAGGATTAAGGAGAATCTTATGGAATCTTTTCACAGACACCTCAGACTTGTTTGGCACCCAACCTTGGCCTCTCCTGATAACCCGGCTCTGGCTAGCCAAGCAGACCTCAGCAGGGTTAAAACAGCGCGTGAGAGTAAGAAGGGGAACTTGAAACCCGGCGTTCCTGCCATCACATGGTAGGGGGCCGTAAACTGAACGACATCCACAGATCAGTGCTTCAGCCTCAGTCTACATAAGAAAATGGAGTTTAAAGCCAAAGTCATGAAAATGGTTTGAAAGCGCGTCCAGATGACCCAGCAACGTGTCGCGTTTTTCACTGAAACATAACATGAAGCTACAGCAGCCCTGTTTTAAAAAGCTGTGGTGCAACCCCCCCCCCAAAGAGTCATGCAGCTTCCTGGGGGCCCCTGCGCTAAAGGCCTCAGAGCCATGCAGCTTCCTGGGGGCCCCTGCGCTAAAGGCCTCAGAGCCATGCAGCTTCCTGGGGGCCCCTGCGCTAAAGGCC